>PVJC01013883.1:21080-37393 GCA_004026665.1 Murina feae | reverse complement strand
TGGAAAAACAATGACAGAGAGAAAGATTTTAAAAAGATGCTGCTTATCTCTGTCTACAGGCATAAATTTTGGATAAAATACACATTCCAGGTCTTATCCCAGATCTTCAGAATCAGAATTTCTGGGAGTGGGACCCAGGAATCTACATTTAAAGAATGTCCTCTGAGTGGCAAAGTGTGCTTTGAAATGCATCTGATGGGTGGATAGAGGGATATGTCATAAAGCAAGTGTAGCAAAAAGTGGATAACACTGTTCACTGTACAATTCCCTTAATTTTCTGTATATTTGAAACACTTCATAGTAAAGTGGTGGGGGAGAAATTTCCCGAGTGATTGTGGATGATTGGGCAGGTCTAGAAGAACCCCTGTTGTACTTTTGGAGGAGCAGTTGCCCTGGAAACCTCCCATCCCACCCCCTCAGGAAGGAAGTCCACCTGCCTGGGGGGCCTCCTGCTCTGCGTGTGGCTGTCGGAGGCTGGTCCCTAAGGGACACTGTGCAAGGCGGTCCACTGGCTGGTGGGGGGCGGGGGAGGGGCAGAGCTCGGAGAGGTGGGCCTAGAAGTTCTCTTGGAAGAATCTGAAGCTGAACTGCTCACAGTGGACCTTGAGCACCTTGGCCAGGGCTGGGGAGCCGCAGAAGAAAACCCGCACTTTGCCCTTCTAAGCGGCCACTTTCTGGAACACCTGGAGTCCATGGGGTTGGGGAAGAACAGAGGGAGGAGAGGTGGGACTGTGAGCCCACCCCATGACACACCTACCTGAAGCTGGCAATGCCAGGGGTTGGCAGGGGCAGCCATGGCCATCTGTCTGTCCCCAAGAAGAATGCCAAGACTCATCTGTTTGTCTTCAGAGCAGATAGTGTAGCGTGCAGACATTCCTTCACAAGCCATTGCTCCACCCATAACCTGACCCCCCCACCCCAGGGAGGGGATGGGCCAAAGAAAAGTAAGACCGGGGCCCTCGCCTAAGGAGCTGAGTGTGAGAGGGAGATGTACACCCCACCAACTGCCATGTTGGAGGACCATGACGGAGCCCTCAGCGGCATGCTGACCCCAACTGCCCTGAACCTCGTGCTGTCCTCCGGCTGGCCACGTGCCTCCACTGAAGTGTCTTTCCTGAAGCCTGACTTCTTCCCCCAGTGGGACCCCTGTCCACCCCAGATTCTGCTGAAGAGTTGCCTTTGCTGAAAGCTCTCTTTGCTGCCCAAGCACCACTGGCAGCCGTTCCCCTCAGCTCTCACTCCCTGAGCCTGGAGTACCGGCAGCAGCAGGAAAAGCAGTACTTTCTGGGTTAGTTTGTGAAACCCTAGCCCCCCGGTGGTAAGCACTCAGGGAAGAAAAATAAAATGAATCTGAGAAATAAAATAGGAAGGCTGCAAACTATCTTATGTCCCTGGGCCTCACTTCCCCCATTTGTACCAGGAGCGGATAAGACCAGGATGCCGTCCACTTGGGCCTTCTGATTCTGGTTCATAGCGGGGTCAGAGCTGGGGGAGACCTTGGAAGTCATATGGGCTAACTTCCTCTCTAAACAGATGAGGGAACTGAGGCTAATCAAGGAATAAAGTGAGCGAGTGATGGACCCAGAAGCAGGTCCCCTGCCTCCGGATCCAGCCCTGCAATCCTGGCTGGACTCCAGGTGCCAGCCTCACGCTTCGCCCCTGGCTGCTGGGCCCTAATCTGCGCGGCCACCACTCAGGCTGTCAGCTGCACGGCCCCCGGGGCTGTAACTCCAGGCAGGCTTCACCTTGCTCCCGTCAGGCCGCCCTGGCTGGGTGCGCGTCTGGAGGCCCGTGATGGAGTCCTTTTCTCCTTCTTGGCCACGAGATCGAGAGCCATCTGCAGGCCGATGGCCTTCATGTCGTTCTTGCCCAGTGCAGAGGTCGCGTACATGTGCAGCTCCAGGAAGCGGCCTACGTGGTGGGAGGAGAGGGTGGCACTGAAGGGCCAGCGGCTGTGATGGGCACAGAATGTCAGCCACCTCACCCTGGGGCTTGGAGGGACACCAAGAGGGCTTAGAACTCACACCTGCAGCCACCATGTTCACCCAGGACCCCTCCCCACACACACATACACACATGACCAGTGTTGTAGACAGGAACGAGCCCACTGCTTGAGCTGGGCCTGCTCTGCACTCCACATACATGAGTTAATTCACATCCAGTGTCTGATGTGAGCCTCACTGCCACCCAGGGGTTCTGTTTCTAGAGGGAAAAGTAATCCCAGGGCATTGGGCAGTCCTGGGGCTCCGAAGCATGTGCCTTCCATTCCACATGGTGGCTGCTCAGGCAGGTTGGGGACACCAGCCAGGCACACATGAAACGGTAACGGAGACCAAAGGGCCAAGGGTTGAGTGAGAGGATGATGGCAAATGCTACTGCTACACAGGGAAGGGTGGGCGTAGAGCTGCTCCCTGGGAGGGTGGGGATTGGGTGAGGTCTTGGAAGAGGGGCAAGACTCAAAGAGGTGATGAAAGGAAGGCATCCCGAGAAGGGGAACTAGCCTGCGCCAAGGGCAAGAGGCTGGGACAAACTTGGTGATCGTGGGTCATGAGGTGACTGTCTGGCCGGAGCTGAGGATCCTTGAACAGGAGCAGCAGGAGGTGGGACTGGACACTCTGAGGCTAGAGCGCAAAAGGTCTGAGTGCCCAGCTAGGAAATGGGGGCCGGGAGAGGGTATCTGAGCAGAGCATGGCAGGATGGAAACAGCATTTCAGAAAGGGGAGTCACAGGGCCCAAGGGGAAGGCCACAGGCTGACATCATGGAGGCCATTAGGTCTCCGCAGCCTCAGTTAGATGCCTGCAATGGGACAGGTTAGCTGAGGTACTGACGCTTCTCGGCCCTCAGGACAACGGGAGCTCAGGTGGGCAGCTCTGTGTTCGGGCTCCTTCCTCCGTTTTCCCAGACATGGCATATAGATGCTACCATTTCCCACGGTGCCACCCATGGCCGTGCACCCGCGCAGAGTCAGAAGTGGCAGGGCCTGATCCAGGCTGTTGGATTCATGGGCTGATGATCACGGCATCCTTCTCCTCCCTCCAGTCTAAAGGACTGTGCAGTTCTCAACTAGCTCTCGATGGTTTCACCTGGCACCATTAGCCCAGTTTCCCTTTGGCTTAAGGTCTCGGCCACAGTTAAAATGCAAATGGCCTGAGAAGGAGCCACATTTCATGTCAGATATTGGTGAACTGGAGTGGTGCTGGGTGGTGTGGGAGGGCCATGTACTACAAAGGATGCCCATCTGGGAGAGCCCTGACCCTCTTCGCCCTCCTACAGTCACCACACCCCAGAGAGGGGTAAAAGAAGAGAGAAGGAGACCCCGTGTGGGAAGGAGGAGAGAGATCAGACCTGACATAGTTTCTCCCGCTTCACAACAGCTGAGTTTGAGACAGTCATGCCATTTCTGGGACACTCTCCTAAGGAAATCATCCAAAGGAAGGAGAAACCTCCTCTCCCCCGACTATGTACGTATATATATTAATAGCAGCTTTACTTATGCGGTGGAGAACTAGGAATAATCAAAATGTCCAGTAGTAAAAGCTTGGTGAAATAATTTGTGGCAAGTCACTAACTATATCCTTCATTAATAGTCATTAAATACAAGTACAGCTATTGCTAACTTTATTGCGTAGTTTTACTACTTCTACTACTATTATGTTTACTGAGCAGCTACCATTATTACTATATTTACTGAGCAGTTATTAAGCTCCACTCACTGTTGTAAGTGCTGCACATATAATATCTCACTTAATCCTCACAACAATCCATTCGTATCCATATTTTTCAGATGAGGACATTGAAGCAAAGCAGTTAAATAATGTGTCTAAGCTTCTATAGCTACTACAGGAGAAAGATGCAAACCAAATAGAATGATTGAAGCTTAAGCTATAGAAATTGAAAATGATAAATCACAAATTCTTTAACTCAAACCTTAGTATAAAATTAAAATCAGAGACTGCAATTTGAGGTAATAAAGGTGTTGACTCAAGTGACCTTGAGAATGGAAAGCACTGGGATAGCTGGTACCCTTTGTTTATATGGACCAGGAAGAAGCAAACAGTAAATATTTATATACCAGTGACTAGAAATTTAAATTAAGTCTAAACTTTTCCCCTTGCTTACTAACATCATAAAAATCCAGTTTCTAATGAATTGATATGCACAAAAGCGTTCAAAACAAAGTTGATGCTATGTAAATATTTGCTGTAATTGTTATTTACAAGAAAGGGCAAGGAGCTTTATTGCAACCTTCTGAGGTTTAATAGTTATCTTCCAAAGACTGGTGACTTGGCTGTGAGGCTTTAGATGTTTGCTACAGTAAGCTACATCTGTTTGAATGTTTCCTGCAGAAAACAATGTTTGATTACTTGAACTTATAAACTATGTTTATAATTGAAATTTGAATTTACTCATGGCATCCTTGTGATAGTTAAGTAGCCAAATAAGATATAATTCCAATAAACTCAACCAGTCTTTTTTTAAAAAAACATGTAACTCTCTTGGAGTTAGAAACAGATCTAAAGATATTCCTCCTTGTATAAGTTATTCCACAAGTAAAACGAAATGAAACAGAAAATATGAAGCTGCCCAGCCAGCATGGCTCAGTGGTTGAGCATCAACCTATGAACCAGGAGAAGGTCATGGTTTGATTCCCAGTCAGAGCACATGCCTGGGTTGTGGGCTCAATCCCCAGTGTGGAGCATGCAGGAAGCAGCCAATCAATGATTCTCTCCCATCATTGATGTTTCTATCTCTCTCTTTCTCCCTTCCTCTCAGAAATCAATAAAAATATATTTTAAAAATAATAATGGTAACATTAACTTTAGGACACGGGTCAAAACATCAGTATCCTGCAAAGGTGTCCCATGAAGGCTACGACATAACCCAGAGCAGTCTGTCATCATGCATGCGAAGCACTGGCTTAGCGAATAATGCAGAATGAACACTTGGGTGGGGTGGGGGGACACTGCAGGGCTGGGAGGAGGACATTTGAAACATTCATTTTTGAAGTATAAAGGAATGGCCCAAACAGTAAAAGAACTCATATTTGCTAAGGTGTTTAATCTTTAAATATATATATATATATATATATATATATATATATATATATTATTGATTTTATTATATATATATTATAATATATATATTATAATATATATTATTGATTTTATTATATATATATTATTGATTTTTTTACAGAGAGGACAGGAAAGGGATAGAGAGGTAGAAACATCAATGAGTGAGAAACATCGATCAGCTGCCTCCTGCACACCTCCCCCTGGGGATGTGCCCGAAACCAAGGTACATGCCCTTGACCAGAATCAAACCTGGGACCTTTCAGTCTACAGGCCGATGCTCTATCCACTGAGCCAAACCGGTTAGGGCTTAATCTTTATCTTAGACCACTCTTAAAATGTTTTTATTGCCACCGCATCAGGAAAAATATTGAGCACTCAATCCCAATATATATATGTGCTTATTCACATGTTCATTTCTACTAACTGGTTATGTACATTAAAAATGTATGTTGGAGAAAAAGAACCATATTTACTTTCTCACCTTAGGCAACTAGAAAAAAATGGACAAAATATATAAAACAATGTTCAACAGGTAGTGTGAGACTGGCATTGCCAAGAGAGGGAAACAAATGAAGTGAGCCTTGCAACTGTCCCAGCCTGGAGCTGGTCTCACTGAGCAAGGAGACAGAAATCGGGGTTCAAGGAGGCCAAGACAACTAGGATATGCAGGCCCAATACTGGCAAAAGGGAGGGAAGAAGGATGAGAAAGAGGAAGGGAGGAAGAGAGGGAGTCGGGAAGGAGGGAGGGAGGATGCTATCTCTGGAAATCTGCAAAAGGTTCCCCTAAGCCAGTGGTTCTCAACCTTCTGGCCCTTTAAATACAGCTCCTCACGTTGTGACCCAACCATAAAATTATTTTCGTTGCTACTTCTTAACTGTAATGTTGCTACTGTTATGAATCGTAATGTAAATATCTGATACGCAGGATGGTCTTAGGCTAAGCCAGTGCTTCGTGTGCATGAGGACATGCTTCTCTGGGTTATGTCATAGCCTTCATAGCCTATGAAATGGTCGTTCGACCACCAAAGGGGTCGTGCCCCACAGGTTGAGAACTGCTGCTAAGCCTTTGGCTAAGCATTAATCTGTACATGTCTGAAAGAAACTTTCTGGAAAACACTAGCCTGAGCAGTACCTGGGGGGTCAAAAAGAGCTGTGACTAATTTGTACTTCCGTACAAGTAGGGAGATCTTGTAATATACAGGCCAGTAGGTAGAGTCCTCAGAGGTATAATCTCTCAGTACTGGAGCTACATTAATCCCATAATAAAGTCTGCCCTAGACTCACCATACCAGAAGTTGGGGCAAATCCTGAAAGAATTTAAATTACCCCAAATAATGCACCTGTGCACCAGAATAAAGTTAAAGAAATGCCACAAAATCCAGAACACAACAGCATGAAATTCACAATGCCCGGCAGCCAGTAAAAAGTTAATGGGCAGAGAAATCCCACTCCTAGGAATATATCCCAAGAAACCAGAAACACCAATCAGAAAGGACATATGCATCCCTATGTCCATAGCAGCACAATTCACCATAGCTAAGATTTGGAAACAGCCCAAGTGCCCATCAGCAGGTGAGTGGATTAGAAAACTGTGGTACATCTACACAATGGAATACTATGCTGCTGTAAAAAGGAGGAGTTCTTACCATTGGCAACGGCATGGATGGACATGGAGAGCATTATGCTAAGCGAAATAAGCCGGTTTGGATAGTTCCTATTGCTGTCTCTTCAAGATCACTCATCTTGCCTTACCTTATCTGTCATTCCCATCCTAATCAGAATGATAAATATCACATGATCTCACTCATTTGTGGAATACAAGGATAATGAACAAAAATAGATCCAGAGACCAGAAAGCATTGAACAGAAGAGAAGAGGGGAGGGCTCTCTCAGGGCTCTGCTGCAGGCCACCCACCTGTACATGATGCTCTGCAGGAAGGAAGCAAAGGGCGTGATGCCAATGCCCACCCCAATGAGCATGGCATGCTCAGAGGCGAAGATCCTGCGGGTAGGGGTTCCATAAGGGCCATCAATGTAGCACTGTGCACCAGAGAGGTTTGAGGAAAGAGTGGTGTGTGGGTGCAGGAAGAGCTGGACCCCAAGGCTTTAGGACCCCCTTCTACATAGGCAGTTGTCTCCTGGCCTGGAACCAGGTCTAAGTTCTGTGCTCTGAACTCACTTCTGGGAGAGCCCTAGAATGTCAGAATGCAGAGCTGATGGGAGCAGGGCTCCCCCAGCATCCCTGCATGCCCTGGGCCTGGAGGGTTTGGTTCCATTCTCTGGACATTTGGAAAGTGGCCTGTGGGGAATGGAGAGGCTTGGGCAGGGGTTCCCGGAGCCACTCACCGTGATGTTACAGAGCTGGTGGCTCTCAGGGGGCGTCTCAGAGACCTGTGAGGAGCACTGCAGTGAGCTGTGGGTCTCTAGGAGTGGGCATGGCAGGCATTTCTCAGAGGCGTCTGAGCGCTTGCCGGCCTTAGCAACTTCGCTCACAGGGGATTGCCTCTCTGCCCCCACCATTCCAGGGAGCGTGGCGCCTTTCTGGGAGAGAACATGAGTGGTGGGAAAACTCACTCACTCTTCAGTAACAACAACAAAACTCCTGGATGTTAGGTTTGTTGATTTCTGGTGTGAATACCGCTGTGATGGCTCCCACCAAGGTCTGCATCTAATAACTGGCTCTCAGAATTCCTGGGAACTTCACCATCAGCTCTTGTGGGCATTACCAGTCAGCTTCTGGGAGTGACCAGACACATGCTTGACGCTGTCTCCAGCCCTCCCGAGAATGGCCACATCTCGAGACAATTCCCTGCCCTTGAACGTTCCTTCCCCTCAGCCCAGAACACCCTTTTCTCTGCCCCCGTGGCCAATTCCTATGCATCCTTCAGTGTCCAGCTGCTGTGAAGTGGTCGCTGCTCCTTGAAGCTCTGCCCAGCTGACCCAGGCAGAAAGCCAGTGGCTGGCTAACCAGAGCCCCCTGGGGACAAGGGCCAGGCCTGCCTGACTCCTCGGGGCCTGAGCGACAGCCAGCAGGCAGACTAGATTTGTTGAGGTCAAATTCTGGAGGTGAAGGAAGCAACCCCCAAACAGGCTACAGGGTCCTGTGGTAACTCCCTCTCTGGCACCAGAAGGCAGCGTTGGGAGGGACCTTCACTGTCATCCAGGCCAACCCCTCATTTCACAGAACGGGAGCTGCGTCTGAGAGTGCACCAGTGACCCGCCCGGCTCCCCCAGAGCTGGGGCAGAGCCAGGGTGTCCGGGGGCCTGGCTGGTGTTCTTCACATTCACATTGCACCCTTGTCTGAGGAGATGGAATGCTGTGTTCCCCACGTGTTGGATATGAACTACTTCTGGTGACTTTGGGAGATAACACTGTGAGAGAACTAGACCTTTCTGTGTTTTTTAATCCTCCTAATTGCAAAGAGAAAGCCTTACATTATAATTTCCGTGTCTTTAGCATTTACTAACCTCTCCTCTTTTTTTTTTCTTTTAACAAAGGGAAATGTGAAATAGGAAATATTATGGTCAGAAGTGAATATGGCAAAAGTTATGAGGGTGGGATGCAGAGGACTGTGCGGAAACACTGAAATGTGAGGTCTTCTTGCAGGTGGCTGCCCTTAAGGCCCTCTCTTCCAAGTTCCAAGGACCCGCCACCTGGGGAGACAAACCACTGACTCCCCAGTCTCCAGCCCAGCTTCCTCCGCCTTAGCACTTACCAGAACCCGGCTGCTGGCCGAGGCTCCGCACTGTGTTTGAGTCTCGTCCTGTGTCCCTGTGTGCACCAGGCCTTCGCCCCCCTGCCACAAGCACCCTCACATTTGTAGGCTATCAGCTCCACACTGACGTCCTTGTTGGATACCACTGCTCCCTGCGCCATGGCCTTGGAATAAATGGGCTGGGACTGTAAATCCTTCTTGGTTTCAAAATGGGAATTGTTTTATTATTTAAATCACAAAAGTAATACATTAGTTTTAAAGATTCCGATATTATAGAATGTTAGCGAATAAAGTGAAAAGGTACCTGAAACAGGTAATATGACTTCTTTAAACATTTTCTCTATGTCCTTCTAGATTTCCTTCCTCCCCCTCCCCCCTGCCTCCGTCCCCCCCCCATCTCTTTCTCTCTTTCTTTCTCTCTTTCTTTCTCTCTCTCTCTCTCTCTCTCCCTCTCTCTCTCTCTCTCTCTCTCTCTCTCACACACACACACACACACACACACTCTTTTATATAAATGGAACATATTGCTTTGTAATCTGGCTTTTCCACTTTATTAAATCTTAACTAGGTTTCCATGCTTTCCAGTGCATATCTGTTTTTAGGAAATCAGATATTCCATTATAAGGGTGATCGGTAACTTATTTAGCTACTTTCCTATTGTGGAATTTTGATTATCCTTATTTCCTCATTATTGTTAACAACTACCATATACAAAATAGCACCTTTTCCATCTCTATCCTTACTCCAGCGATTTTCAACCCTTGTGCCGCAAGAATTTTTAAAATATACAATATCTGAGTATTTGGTTAGGAGCACGGACCTCTTTTCTCTTAGATTGCCGAATGAAAAAATGACAACAGCCAACACAACAATAGCAGTCAGGTGTGAATGCCCTGTCTTGAACCATAAACTTATAAATCATAGCCCTAGCTGGTCTGTGAACTGAATGGTCCCGGGTTCAATTCTGATCAAGAGTACATGCCTGGGTTGTGGGCTTGATCCCTAGTGTGAGGTATACAGGAGGCAGCAGATCAATGCTTCACTCTCATCGCTGATGTTTCTATCTCTCTCCCTCTTGCTTCCTCTCTGAATCAATAAAAATATATTTTAAAAAATAATATAGATCATATAATAGTGTTGCATTTTATTAGTCATGTTGAATAATAAGATTGTATCTGATTGGTTAATTCTTGGTACCAGAAAATCTTATATATAAGTATAAACACCTGATTTTTTTAAAAGTTACTTTGGAGCAATGAGGGTAATTACTATTATTATTTTTTTTTGAAACTAATCAAAACTATACCTATTTTTGTTAGATCAGCAAAAAATATAATACATTTTTGTGTGCCACAGCATTTAGTAATTAGTTTATGTGTGACATGATAGGAAAAAGGTTAAAAATTGCAACTTTATCTTGATTTGTTTTCATAGCATTTATTATCACTTGACACAGTATCTATTTTATTTGTTTATTGGCTGTCTCTTCAGAACATAAGCAGTGAATGCATCTGCCTTGCTCACTGATATGTCTCCAGCACTAGTACAGTACTTAGGAAACAGTAGGTGCTGTGCTCAATAAATGTTTGCTAAATGAATGAATGGAAAAGGTGGTTAAGGTATTCTTGTGCACCTGTCCGACTAGCTTTTTAGGATAAATCTCTAAAAATGGGATTGCTGGGCCAGTGGGTACAGATATTTAAAATGCTGACACTTACGGCCAGACTGCCTGCCAGAAAGATTGTGCTGATGTATTTTTTGGCAGAGGTGTAAGGTCCCAGAGGAGACACAGCTTTTAACAATTCCCGGTGTGCATAACTCCCCTAGTTTCCAGAGTCAGCTTCCTCCTTCAGGAAGTTTCCCAGGTTAACAGTAGACAATGCTCTCTCATTTCTACCTGCCCCTCCATTTCCCAAAGCGCTGCTCTTGGCAACATTCCAGACTGGGCTCTCTGGTCTGACCAGGCAGGATTCCCGCGGGACTTCAAATCCTTCTAGGGCCAGGCCTGGGGGCTTCTCTTCTCTGGACCTTCCGCAGGGTTTGCAGCCTGGCGGTACAGCCCACTAAGTGTTCAGGCGCCCTCAGTCTCCATCTGTTCTTCCTCAGGTGCTGCTTTGATCTCCATGTATTCCTACCAAACCCCACCGAGCCTGTATGCATCCCAGGCACTGGCAACTCGGAAGGTTTGTGGATTTCATCCAGGTTCAAAAAACAACGCTGATGCTAATGTGGATGATGTTGATGGTGATGATGAATGGTCCATCTGGACCATGCTGCCCAGATCATTCAATACTTTACAGGCATTCATGCCACTGGCCCTTTAAAAGAACCATGTGAGAAAAGGGAAGTCAATTCGTAAATGAACAACCTGAGGCTCAGCAAGGTGAAAGGATGAGCCCATGGCCATACAGTTAGCAAGTGATGGAGCAGAGACATAGGGGTGAGTTTTTCTGATCTCAGTTTTCCCTCTCTTTTCATTATTCGCCACCTTTTAATGGAGGGCACAGACTGGGGAGGACCTGTCTCAAGATTTGAGAAGGCTCTTGGACCGCACAATCCTGAGCTGCCTTGGTCCTCACACTGCCTCTCAGCCAGTGTGCATGCTGCTGCTCCATGACTGGTGCCACCAACCGGGCAGAAGGCAACTTGGTCCCCATGGATTTGCTTCCATGGTGGCCCCTTCCTTCCCCACAGCACGCACCTGGGGCCTCCTCTGGCTCCTTCTCATTCTCCAACTCCTCGACAGTCTCTTGGAGTCACGATCCACTGGGTCTGATGCCTTGAAGGACTCATAGAGCCTGTTTGTCCACTGGCCTTCTGACCGGATGTGTAGCCAGATGGTGTCTGAACAAGAGAGGGGGGGAGAGGATCAATGCTGGAATCCAGTGAGGAGCAGGCCCGGCTCGCCTGAGAAATTGGGGCAGGGTGTCTGCTGCTCGAGTCCTGGGTTGAATGTCCTTCCTCAGATCTAAACTAGCGCCACAGCCACAGGACATGGAGATCTGATCTCCCTCTTGCAATTTTCTCAATGAAGGCAATCTAAGCCTGCACGGTAAAGGCTCAGGCTCCTCTGCCAAGGCGGGGGTCAGAGCTGCCCTGAGCACACTAGGGGCTCCCTGGGGTGGAGTCCCTGCCTCCTCCATCAGGCCAGGGTCTCACTACGGTGGGGACCATCTCCCTCCCACATTCAGCCAGGTGCCTGACAATGGCTCTGCACATAGTAGGTGTTTAACTGGTGGTGGGACCAATGTCTTTAATTGCACCTAGTGCCTGGGATATAGCAGGTGCTTTCTAAGGTTCTCTGTTGAGCCGATGACTGGCGGAAAGGTAGTGTGGGGTGGCCACCCTTCTGCTGAGGGGGACCAGAGAGGATCCACAGCAGTAGACTGAGGAGGCCCCTAAGAGACATCCTTTTTCTATTCTTTTAACCCAGGGACTGTTTGGGCAGCTCTGTGAAGGCAACGGATGACTGCTCACAGTAAGGTTTTTAAATACATAAAGTAACATACGTAGGCATTACAAATGAAACCAGTTATGATGAGAAAGTTATCAAAAATATTTAAAAAAAAAACAAATGTGTGATTTAGGAATACATGCGCTCCTTTGTTAACACATGAAGTAACTCCCTCTGGGGAGCTGCATGGCCACTGGAATCTGAAGTAATAACGAGGTATCAGCCACAATTGCCATGTGATATAAAGGAATCTATGGTTTTCATTTAGAAAAAGTCACAGGTATTGTCAACACTATTGTGGATTATCTGCATTCCTAAATGAAGAAAAGGCTAAATTTCAATTAGAGGTTAGGGAAAATAAACATGTCATTCCCCACCCCCAACCACTTCCAAGTTCACAAATAACTGGTTCAACCCTGTATTTACAGAGGCCCAGAGCGGCATGTTCTCACAGCTTTGTGAGGAGCGACCTGAAAAGTCAGGCCTGGAGCTCAGGTCCTCAGACCCCTCCTCCCATGCTCCTTTCTCAGGCTTCCTCCCCCTTCAGGATATAAGTGCGTGTGCGTGTGCATGTGTGTGTGTGCGTGTGTGTGCATGTGCGTGTGCGTGTGCGTTGGGGGGGGAGGAGGAGGGGTGGCTATGCCTCTCTATACAAATGCACCCTGAAGTGCCTCACGCAATGACTCACACACAGGAGGCCCCCCTAAATGTCAGTTGCATTAAAACAGCAACAGCTGCCAACCTGAGTCCCATTCCTGATTCTGTAAACAGCTTCGTAAACAAAGTTAGAGTATTTTCCAGCTCCCATAAGGACTCAGCTCATTGCAGGAGACTCACGGCCCAAGAGAGAGGTGGATTCCACGCTGAGACCCTGAAGAAGCCCCTTTAAGAACTGGTCAAATAAATGACCCATCCACATAATAAACAGTCATTATAACCGGAGTAGTAGCGATACACTGGAATACCATGCAGCCACGAAAAGAAAAAGTTCTTTTTGAAAAAACTGGCATGCAGAGATTTTCATGACACACTATTCACTGAGGAAAAGTTGGCTGCAAAACAGTGGGGACAGTGTGATTCCGCATATGCAAAGTTGTCCCTGCATCTGATTATCCATGTAGATGTACCGGCTGGAAGGCTGTTCACCAAAGATTGACAATGGTTTTCTTTGAATGGAATTATTTGAGGGATTTTAACTATGATATTTTATTTTTATTTATTGATTTTAGAAAGAGAGAGAGGAAGGGGGAGAAAGAAAAGAAAGGGGAAAGGGAGAGGGAGAAACATTGACTCATTTAATTTATGTCTATGCATTCATTGGTTGCTTCTTGTATGTGCCCTAACCAGAGGCTCTGACCCACAACTTTGGTGCATCGGGATGATGTTCTAACCAATTGAGCTGAGGTGATGGTGAGGGGGGAGCTCCCTGTTGTACCCTAACTTGTAGCAGGCTCTGCTCAACCATGTTGTCCTGAGAGGCCACAGCTGGACACTCAAGTCCAGTATGTGGACTTAGGTGAACATGAGTGGCTAAAAGTGATGCGAAAAAGAAACCAAAACTATCAACTGAGGTGAGATTTTGTTTCATATATATTTTCATTCTTCAAAAACAGCAAGGCCCTTGATTACTGATTTCTTGGCCTGCTTTGGCTATAGACACACATGTAGCAACAAGCTTCTGTCCCTTACTACCTGAGTGATGGTGAGCGGTAAGTCATGTACAGTACATCTTACATGTACTGTAAGTCATGTACAGTAGTGAGTGCTATTTTGCTCTTCTTGAAAATGGGGATAATAAACCCTCCTTTTCAGAATTAATTATCATCAAGGATGAGAGATAATTGATTATAAAGCACTTAACACAGTAAAAGGTGGTTGCATATAAATGGAAAGTCTTATTGGCTTTGTGGTCATTATTTGGGACAAAGCCAAAGTCTGTAATCACATTACAGAGCAGAGTCTAACACATCGCACTCCGGCCGCACTTCCTGTCCTCGGCTTTCCTCGTCAAAAGCCACCGTGCCACAGGTTTCCGACTACATTCAGAGCACGAGTCCCTCTCCTAACCCTTCACGCCCTCTCCTCCATCCAGCTCTCTTCTCTCCTTGGGCATCTGCAAATCCAGAATCTATCCTCCTTCACAATTATTCTCATGCGCACACTCTTCTTCCTTATCCCTCTGTCCTATTCCACTGACCCTAAAAATATCCCATCCCTGGGTGAATCCGACCTGTTTTCTCCGTTAGCACCAGGGCAGCTAGGTGAACATTGCTGAGGAAAACCACCCAAGAGGGCAGGAATTGTTTGATCCCCAGCCACAACAAGGCCTGCAATTTGCCCTCAGTCCTCTCCTGCACCTCTCGTAAGGCCATGCTCCCGCTGTCTGCAAAGACCACTTCTCACCCCCATGCCCATCCAATCAATCCCTCCCTGGCTCTCAGTGAAAACTGGAGCCACTGAAAGAGAATGCCCTCCAGCTCTTTCTGTAAAACTATAAGCCTCCTTACACCTGCCCTGCCCTCAGTCTTTTTCCCCACCTCTGCCTGCTGGAGACCTTGAGTGTGACGTAGGCCTGTGTTCCTCCTGTTACAGGCCAACCTCTTCATCCTCAGGTCTTCGAAAAACCCCAAGTATGAGCATAGCTTGGTGGTCAGAAAGCAGTCATTAAAGAGGGCCCTGTGATGACTGGAGTGGGGCCTGAGGAAGATGCCGAGGTAGCAGCATGGTCAACTGCCCGTGGAGTGGGCAGGCCAATCAACTTGGGAAGTGGGTTCCAGGAATGAGGTCTGGCTAGATTGAGTCAGGTGGGCATGGGAGCTAGAGAAACCGCACAGGCCAGAGAACCTTACCCAGCAGCAGATTTGCAGGTGGGTTGAGCTTTTCAGGATGGAAATCTAGCCCTGTGACTGCCCTGCTCAACACTGTTTGATGGTTCCCCATTGCTCATTCTACTGAGACTCCAAAACATGGCCTCCAGGGCCTGCACAGTATGGCCTCACCCACCATTCCAGTCTCCTTTGCCCTGATGATGACAGGCCTTCAGAAACCCTTTAGGTTACAAAGTCACCAAATATGTAAAAACCAGGATGTTCATTGCAGTGTCTATATTTATAATGCCGTCCACAAAAAGAAGTGGGAAGGACAATGGAATTCTCCATTTCAGTTAAGAGAGTTTGAATAAATAATAATAAATAACAGACTATAGCCTATGGTAGTTACTGTTCTGAGTTTAGCTAAGTTAACTATTTTAATCCTCAGATCAACTTCATGAAATGTATTATTATTATCATTATTCTTATGTGATAGGTGAAGAAACTGAGGCATAGAGAAGTAAAGTAACTTGCTCAAGATTAAATTATTGGTGTAGCTGAGATTTGAACCTAAGTAACCTGGCCTCAGAATCAGAGATCTTAGCTATGCACTGGGCTATGCTATATGGAGCATAGGACCACATATGTCCAGTGCAATATAACACTGCCACTTAACACGATACTATAACCACACTGAGTTACCACTTCACACTCACCAGGATGGCTATTATAAATGAAAATAAATGCTGGCAAGACTGTGAAGAAATTAGAATCCTTGTGTTGGTGGGTATGTAAAATGATGCAAATGCTATGTAAAAGAGTATGGTTCCTCAAAAAATTAAAAATAGGATTTCCCTGTGATCCAGCAATTTCATCTCTGGGTATAAGCCGAAAGAATTGAAATCCAAAAGTCAAAGAGATATTTGTACACTCATGTTCATTGCAGTAGTGTTCACTCGAGAGGTAAAAACAACTCAAGAATCCATGGATGGAATGAAAAAACAAAATGTGGTATATACAGACAATGGACTATTATTTAGTGTTTTTTTTTTTTAATGAAATCTTGTCACCTAGTATAGTACATGGATAAACCTTGAAGTCATGATGCTAAATAAAATAAGCCAATCACAAAAGGGCAAATATTATGTGATTCCACTTATATGAGATACCTAGATTAGTCAACTTTTTAAAGACAGAAGGTAGAATGGTGGTTGCCAAGGATTTGGCAGGGCGGGGGGGGGGGGGGGGGGGGGGGGG
>PVJC01013883.1:0-20980 GCA_004026665.1 Murina feae | reverse complement strand
TTGTTAAATAGTGATAAAAGGTAGCATGTACAGTATAATCCCATCTAGTTAAAAATATGTGTGTGATCAGTTAGAAGACAATATAGAAAAATGTCCTAGGTAATTTTTGCTTTATTCTTTAAACCATTTTGTACTATCTAAAATGTTCATAGCAGGCTTGTGTTATTAGTGTTATAAGGAAAAAGTAACAAGGATTTTTTTTTTCCCAATCAGAGAAAAAGACAAAGGAAAATTCTGGTCTCGGGTGAGTTGAATCAAGGGCATTTGTCTCCTGGGCCAGGCTCCCCTTCTTTTCAACCACAAAAAGGAGGCAGGGACCAGATAGGGGAGGGGCACCCACTGAGGGGGAACCATCAGCCTCTCCTGGAGAAAACAGCCCTGTGTTGGGCACAGCACTGAGGTGGGCTGATTCCCTTTGTCCCCTCCCACGGAGTCCCCTCGACCCCTTCAAGGAGCCCTTACCTGATATCAACGTCATACACCTGGAAGAGGAACCGGAGTTTGGGTTGCCGTGGATGAACAGGGTCAGTGCCTCCTGCAGCTCCTGCAGGGTGATGGTGCCACTTCCATCCGAGTCAAACAGGGCGAAGAACCGCTCAGCAAAGAAGGACTGTGGCCATAGAAGGGCAGAGAAAGGCATGAGTGTGGCTGCGGGGCCTGGGCTTTGAATTAATTCACTGTGTGTGTGTATGTGTGTGTGTGCACCTTGGGGTGATAGGATTCAGTCAGGACCCAGTTTATATCTGCCCATGAGGCCACACCAGGGTGCACTGTCCATGGCCCCTCCTGTATGCTGAGAGCAAGGTTGGCCTCTATGGACGAACTATTCAGAGCCCTGCAGCAATAATGGACTTGTGTATGGGGCTCAGGCCCCCTTCTAGCCTCTGGGACTGGTCATTTGTGTAGGCTCTCTGCCATCATCCCCATCAGCCTTGCAGTCCAGACCTCTGGTGGCCTCTTACTCAACATGGGGGAAAGGGTCAGATTAGGGTCCTCCTACAGGCTCCCCCAGGGCCTCTCCATCCCCAGGGATAAGTGAACCCAGGAGGAATTATAGAGTAGATGTCACCTGTCTTTTACTTGATTAGGCTGCCTGGTGTTAGACACTGGGAAAGACAGATATTAAGAAGACCTGGGCTGGATCAGTGTCCCAGCTATGCTGTGCTCTGGATGCTTCTCTCAATGCAAGGCTCCTGTGTCTGACCTAAAGAAACCATGAGTTCACATGAAGCATGAAGTCAGCTATGAACAGTCAAGCCTGCCTTTGCTTTATTGATACTCTTTCCCCCCTGGATCCATTGAGTAATGCCTTTATCACTCTCTACCTTCCTGAATGGCTTTTATCTTAAAACATTTTGCAGCCTCCTGTTATCATGGTAATGTATTACTAGGCAGAAGGTCTTTTTTTCTTCCCCATAATTATAATGGAAGGAGGCAGAGCATTTAGAGTTCTTTGCAGTATCCCAGGTACTAGCAAGTGAGGAACCCTCCGATCCAAAAAGGGGCCTTTAAATGCGCATTGGCTCCCACTTGATGGCCATCTGATGCCAGCCCAGAGGACAATTGGGGAGAAGTTGGCATTTGCAGGCTCAGTCCTGCTATTACTGTGCTAGTGTCATCACTGTTTGTCAGGTATGTGGGTTGTTATGGGGATGGGCAGAGGACCCCCCAAATCAAAGGAAGACGGAATGATGTGGCAGTTCCAGGAGAAGCTCATTTCCTAGAAGGAGGCTTACATCATAACATCAACTCTCCCCCAACCCTGCTCAGAAGTGGACCCTCAAGTCCAGAGAACCTAGAGGGGACATTTCCCTCCTTGTGAGGCACTGTGTTCTGGGAACCAGATTGTTTTCCTCTGTACACACAGTCCCCATTTCTGGAGTGGACACTTGCCTCTTTCACATTCAGGGCTGTTTTGAATTCTTGCAGGTTGATCTCCCGGTCTTCTCCAGCAATGGTCTCAAACTGGTGTGTCACCCACTGAAGCCACTTAGCATCCTCCTTGGCACTCAGGATACTGAAAGACAAAGGAGACAGATTTGTGTGTTTGGCATGGTCTAGGGCTTACAGTGGTCCCAGGACCTCTGCTTCCCCTAACTAGGGCCATGGGCCTCCCAAGGGGTTGAGTCAACTTGGGCCATGGAAGAGGAGCCTCCACCCAGGTGTTTCCTTAGGACTTTAAGACCTGTCTCTTCCTTCTATCTAGCGTCATTTGGCCCAGCATTGTGTCTTTTCAGGTCCTGGAATGGTAGGGCCCCAGTGAAACGAACCCTAAACTATAGGTATAAGGTTGGAGAATGGCATGCTCCCAGAGTGCTGTTAAGAGGATGACCATGACTTTCCACTCACATTTACACAGCTCTATACTGCCTTCCAAATACTTCCCACCCACTATTTATTTTGGTCTCTGTGACTGAAGCATAGTAACCTCCATCTTGGGTAAAAACTGCTGTTTAAAATTTTAACCTGCTATTCTAGCTTCTGTAAATGTTTGCTTGCTTAAATAATAGGGAAACATAAGACTACTCCCATTCCAGAGAGGCAATAAACTATGTCCCAGACAGAGTTGTCAGTGCTGGTTCCAGGCCAGGCCTTGAGATGTGGTCTCCTTCCCAGCACACCGGACCTCTTTCTCAGAAGGTCCAGAAGTCTCATTCCAAATTTGGAAAACAAAGAACTGGAAAACATATAAATAGGAAAGACTTCCACCATATTGGGCTCCAGATTTTGAGAAGCAATATTTCCTCTGGGCCCACTAGCACTAGCGAAATGAAAAAGACTCCAGATAATTTGACTTATTGATTAAGGCATCTTCTGATTTACAATATAACATGACAATCTGTTGGACTATGCCATTTTATAAGGAGGAAATAAGCTCAGAGCAGTTGAGGAATTCAGCAAAAGTTATTCACAGAGTTAAAATCCAAGGCCAGTGTTTTTTCCATCATACCCCAAAGCTTCCACCCTCTGCTTGAACACTTCTAATACAAGCCACGCCAAGACTCAGACCTCGGATTTTGACCCTCCAGGTCCAAGACTTATTCTACAATAACCCAAGGATATCACCTGTTTAAAAGCCTCAGAGGAGAGCTAGCTATCCAATGATCTGAACAGAGGTAAAAAAAGATCTCTTACCCTTTGAGATAGCATGAAGGAACCTGGGGAGTATTATGCTAAGTGAAATAAGCCAGTCAGAGCAAGATAAGTATCACATGATCTCACTCATGTGGAATCTACTGAACAAAATAAGCTGATGAATAAAATAGATCCAGAGACATTGAAACATGGAAGAGACTGATGAATCTCAGAGGGAATGCAGGGGTGGGGGATGGGTGGGGAGAGATTAACTGGGGAACTTAGTTAACAGAATGATAGTGACTTTTGCAGCAAGGCTGTCATTCAAAATATATGATGAAATAAAGAGCTCCCCAGACCAAAAAATGGCTAAAGGAGTTAATCACCATCAAACCAACACTGCAAGAAATGCTAAAGGAACTGCTGTAATGAGAAGAAGAAATATACATAGAGAGAAACATAGGCATAAAGAATTAAAATGGGCCCAGCCAGTGTGGCTCAGAGGTTGAGCATTGACCTATGAACCAGGATGTCATGGTTCAATCCTGATCAGGCACATACCTGAGTTGCAGGCTTGATCCCCAGTAGGGGGCATACAAAAGGCACCAATAGATGATTCTCTCTCATCATTGATGTTTCCTTCTCTCCCTCTCCCTTCCTCTCTGAAATAAAAATATTTTAAAAAAAGAATGAAAATGACAATAATCACCTATCTATAATAATAAGTAGAATATGCTAATTAGACCAGATGTCCTTCCAGACATCTTTCCAGACAGTCTTCTGGACAAAGCTGGGGCTATGAGGGAAGCTGGGGTCCTGGGTGCCAGAGGGAAGCCGGTGCTGGCAGCTGGGGGAAGGAATGCCTACTCTTGCATGAATTTCATGCATCGGGCCTCTAGTTAATAATAACCTTAATGAAAATGGATTAAGTACTCCAATAAAAAAAATAGGGTAGCTAAGTGGATACAAAACTATGAGCCAATTATATCTTGAAGTATATAATACCCACATCAGAACAAAAGACACAAAGAATGAGAATGAAGGGATGGAAAAAAATTTTCCATTCAAATGAAAACAAAAAAAGGCTAGGGTAGCAATACTCATAGCTGACAAAATAGACTTCAAAATGAAGGCCATCACAAGAGACAACAAAGGTCACTACATAATACTAAAGTGATCGATCCAATAAGGGTAAACCCTGATAAACATATATGCATAATACAGGAGCACCTAAATATATATAAAAACTTCTAGATGACTTTAAGGGAGAGTTTGACAGCAATACAGTCATACTAGTGGACTTTAACACCCCACTGACTTCACTGGATAAATCTTTCAGACAAAAACTTAAAAAAACAGAGACTCTAAATAACTCATTGGATCAGATGGACTTAATTGACATTTATAAACATTTCACCCCAAAGCAGCAGAATATACATTCTTCTCAAGTGCCCATGGGTCAGTCACAAAGACAGATGACATGTTAGGACACAAAACAAATCTCTACAAGTTCAAAAAGATTGAAATCAAGCATCTTCTCAGATCACAATGGAATAATTTAGAAATCAACTACAGGTAAAACCACTGAAAAACATTCAAATACATGGAGGCTAAATAGCATGTTACTAAACAATGAATGGGTTACCAATGAGGACAAGAAAGAAAGAAAAAACTTCCTGGAAACAAATGAAAATGAGCACACAACAACCCAAAATCTATTAGACACAGCAAACGCAGTCCTGAGAGGTAAGTTCATAGAACTAAGGCCTATCTCAAAAAATAAGAAAAATTAATAATAAATTATTTAACCCTACAACTTAAAGAATCAGAAACAGAACAATAAGAAAAGCCCAGAATAAGTATAAGAAAGGAAATAATAAGCATTAGAGCAGAAATTAATGAGAAAGAGGCTAAAAAAAAAATCCAAAAACAATCAATAAAATCAAGAGCTGGTTCTTTGAAAAGTAAACAAGATTGATAAACCTTTAGCCAGACTCATCAAGAAACAAAGAGGAGGATTCAAATAAAATCAGAAATGAAAGGGGTAAAGTAATACTTGACACCACAGAAATACAAAGGATCATAAGAAAATACTATGAACAACTATACGCCAATAAGATGGACAATGTGGATGAAATGGACAAATTCCTAAAAAAATGCTATCTCCCAAAACTGAATCAAGAAGAATCAGAAAACCTGAATAGGCCAATAACAATTGATGAAATAGAAGCAATAATTAAAAAAACAAAACAAAAAAAAAAACTCCCAGCAAACAAAAGCCCTGGTCTAGATGGCTTCACAAGGGAGTTTTACCAAACCTTCAAAGAACAACGAACACCTGTCTTCCTCAAACTATTCCAAAAAATCTAAGAGGAAGGAACACTTTCAAGCTCTTTTTTGAGGCCAGCATTATTCTAATTCCAAAATCAGATAAAGACACTTCAAAGAAAGAGAATTACAGGCCAATATCCCTAATGAACATAGATGCTAAAATCCTCAATAAAGTATTAGTAAATCAGATCCAGCAATATATTAAAAAGATCATGCACCATGATCAAGTGGGATTTACTCCAGGGATGGAAGACTGATACAATATCTGCAAATCAATAAACATGATGCATCACATAAACAAATTCAAAGACAAAAATCACATAATCATGTCAATAGACACAGAAAAAGCATTCTACAAAATCCAACACTCATTTTTTATTAAAAAAACACACACACAAAATGCCAGCAAAGTGGGAATAAAGGGATCATATCTCAACAGAATAAAGTCCATATATGACAAACCTATAGCCAACATCATATTCAATGGGCAAAAACTAAAACCATTTTCCCTAAGAGCAAGAATAAAACAGGGATGTCCACTTTCACCACTCTTAATCAACATAGTACTGGAAGTCCTAACCACAGAGATCAGACAAGAAAAAACAAAAGGCATACAAATTGGAAAGGAGGAAGTAAAACTCTCATTTGCAGATGATATGATATAGTACATAGAAAACCCTAAAGACTCCACCAAAAAAACTACTAAATTTAATAAAGGAATTCAGCAATGTAGCAGGATACAAACTCAACACTCAGAAATCAAAGGCAAAAAAAAAAAAATTAAAAAAATAAAACTTTATCTTAATCTATAATGACTAATCAATGACTATTTGTAAAGAAATTAATAAATCATCTTTGTAGGAAAAAAAAAGAAGAAGAAATCAAAGGCATTTTTTACACCAATAATGAATTGTCAAAAAGATAAACTAAACAAATAATCGCATTTACAAAAAAATTAAGATACTTAGGGATAAACTCAACCAAGGAGGTAAAAGACTTGTACTTGGAAAACTACAAGTTGGTTCTTTGAAAAGACTAAATAGAAAATCGTGATTAAAGAAAGAAAGTGAAACAAACAAAAAAACATTATCATTAACAAAGACAATAGAACTCAAGAAAAAGTAGGGCTACAGAAATATAAGAGTATCAAGTGCAAATTTTGGTGAATTTAGAGAAATGAACTAATTTTAAGAAGTAACAATCTGAACTTATCAATAATCATTTAAGAAATTAGAAAGGCAGTTAAATGTCAACCACTTAAAATAATGTTAGATCCACCTTGTTTTTATAACTGAGTTCTATCTAATCTTCAAAGAATAAATCCAATATCAAACTATCTCAGACTATCATATCTAATAAAGAGGGAATATGCTAACTGACCCTCACGTCATTGCAAAGATGGGGCACCTACAGCCAATAAGGAGGAAATATGCTAATTAACTGCCATCCCCTCAAAGATGGAAGCACCCACAGCCACAAGATGACAGCGCCCAGTCCCCTCAGCCCCACCAGGGCAGCAGGCACACACCAAGGCCAGGCCTGCCCCTAGACGACGAGCCTGGCCTTGCCACGCACCTGTCTCCAGAGTCCCCCAGTCCCCTCAGCCCCCCAGCTGCCCAGGGCTGGCTTGAGATTCAGGCAAGCCTCAGATGGCGGCCCAACTGCTTAAAGCTGGCATGAGGCACAGGCAAGCCTCGGCTGTCGGCTGCCTAGCCGCCCAGGGCCACCCAAGGCTTGCGCTGCTGGCAGTGGCAGCAGCAGAGGTGTGATGGGGGTGTCGCCTTCCCCTGATTGCCAGGTTGCCTCCCGCCCCTGAGGGCTTCTGGACTGTGAGAGGGGGCAGACCGGGCTGAGGAATCCACTCCAGTGCATGAATTTGCATGCACTGGGCCTCTAGTCCTATATAATAAAAGGGTAATATGCAAATAGACCAAATAGCAGAAAAACCGAACAACCAATCAAAGTATAATATGCTAATGATATGCTAAGGCTGCTCAAAAGCTTGCTATGATGTGCACTGACCACAAGGGGGCTGACAGTCAACTGGTCGACCAGTTGCTATGACATGCACTGACTACCACGAAGCAGATGCTGTGACTGGTAGGAGGATCTGGGGTCTGGCTGATTGAGACTGAGTGAGATGAGCTGGACACGCCCTGGAGCCCTCCCATGGTCCCTCCTAGGCCCAATCCCACAGGCCACTCCCCTTGGGAGGTGCCAGACACAGGGCTCATGGGACTGATTGGGTACGAGCCTACGCCAGGCACAGTGGGGCCGGGATGAGCGGGAACAGCAGGTAGGAGCTGCAGATGGCGTTGGAATGTGGGTTTTGGCCCGATCCCTACAGGACACCCAGAGGGACCCCACCCATGCACGAATTCATGCACTGGGCCTCTAGTAGAAAATAGTAAGATTTCCAACTTATTTTACAAAGCTAGTGTACAAAAAAAAAAATTCTAGACAAATTTAACTTATAGAGATGCAAAACTCAAACTAAAATATAACCAACCTAAATCCTGAAGTCTAATTTAAAATAAATAATCCACTGTCATCAGGAAAGGCTTACTCCAGTAAAATAAGGATACTGAATGACTATTAGGAAATCTCTTCACAGCCTCTGCAGCAGAGCAGTGGTCTGTTAGAGAATAGTGGTCCCACCACCCCCACCCAGACCCCCCCCCTAAAAAAAAGGGGAAAAAAAGAAAACAATAACAAAGAATAGTGGTTCCCAAACTGTCTGATGTGTGCTTGTCAGAAACAGGGAAAGTTTGTCAAATGCAACTTTGGGGTGGGATCCAGGAATCTGCACATTTAACCAACACCCTGGATGTTTGTGACCCATAGTACTGGGTCACATCTGCAGAAACGAACTGCTGCCCTGAGGGTTCATCTCTCTTTCTTGACCTCTCAAGACCTCACAGGAAGACATTCCAGAAAGCAGAGAGAAGTCTGGAAAATTCACTGCATAAAAGTGCTAATTAACCCAGGAGGGTGGAGATGAGGTAACTGGGGTTCACCTCCCTCTTCTCAGAAATATTAGTGTTAGCCTGCAGAATGAGAAAGGTAACTCTGGGAAGGGGATGGAGAAGAGACTAAAAAGCTGGTGAGGTGACAGGTAATGGATGAGGGCATGGGGAGCAGGGGAGGGAAGAAGGTAGCACCGACGGAGACGAAGTCCTGACCAGAGCTGGGGCTCCTCAGAGTCCAAATTCCAGGGAATAACGTTCACAGAGGCCAGAACTGTCTCCAGGAGACCAGGATTACAGGTCCAGCCTGGCTTCACACCAGCTGAGTAGCTCACCCACTGCACTCTAGATTCCCATCTGTAAAATGTGACAAGGATCCCTCCAACTAAGGATTGGCCTGAGGACCAAATGAGATGCTATTCAGGAAAGTTCAACTGGCAAGCACTATATAAAGGCTAGCACTTGTTATTTGTCTGCCTTGGCCAATTCCTTATTTTACAGATGAAAAAAACAGGCCCAGAAAAGACTGGTGACTTACCCAAGATTGCACAGTTTGGTAGTAACCAGGCAAGAGCAGAGCTCAGGCTTCCTGACTTCTGTCCCAGGCAGACAAAGTCACTCGTTGTAGATGCCCTAAAAGGCCAAGAACCCTTGCTTTCCCTTGTCCCTGACATGGAAAAGCTCGATATAAGAGCCACTCACCCTCTGCAGCCTTTAGGGTCTGGCTGGGCTGGGTCTCCTGGCATGTTCATCCTTTCTTCTGTCTTCTAGAGAACACAGGTCCCAGAGAAGCTGCTGTCCATACAGCAGCCTGGGTATTGGAGCACACGAATCACCTCTCCCCCAACTCCTCCTTTTCCTGACTTCCTAAATAGTTGGCCACACCCATAGCTCCTCTGTCATTCATGTGATGGCTAGTGGCTAGCTTGGTCCAGAGAAATTCCAACAAGGAAGGCTGCTGCAGAGGTGGGGCAAGATGTTCACTGGGAAGAATTTTGGCCTTCTCCTGGCCCAGTATCTCCCACTTCCCCTCCCTCAAGGAGAGTGTGCAGATGTGAGAACTAGAAACGTACCATGAAAAAATCACCCACAACTCAAGGCAGGCCCTACTCGGGGCCAGGAGAAAGCAATGAAGAGCATCTTGTTTTTCTCCCACAAGGGTTTGCGCTGTGATGACAGCATGTTAGAAGTGCAGCCTCATGATCTGAGCTTAAGTTTGCCTTGTCTTAGAATCAGGATTGGAAAGGCCTTCAAGATCATAAACTTCAGCCCTAACCAGTTTGGCTCAGTGGATAGAGCATCAGCCTGCGGACTCAAGGGTCCCAGGTTTGATTCCGGTCAAGGACATGTACCTTGGTTGCGGGCTCACCCCCTGTGGGGAGTGTGCTGGAGGCAGCTGATCGATGTTTCTAACTTTCTATCCCGCTCCCTTCCTCTCTGTAAAAATCAATAAAATATATATATTTTTAAAAAGATCATAAACTTCAACCAATCCTCTTTTCACTTCCATCCCTCTCTCTTCCACCCTTCCTCAAGCACACCTGTGGTCACTGGTCCTGGCATGCCCTCTATTTTTTTTTTTTTAGCCTAAAATTTTTATATTTAGAATTAGCCAGCTGGACTCAGTTTAGATGATCCCATTTGTTAGCAACATCTAAAGCATCATAGTCAGGAGCCAGTCAAAATGCCTTCTTCTCGCCATCAGGCCTGATCAGGGTGTTGACCTTGGCCACGTCAATGTCATAGAGCTTCTTCAGAGCCTGTTTGACCTGGTGCTTGTTGGCCTTGACATCCACAATGAACACAAGTGGATTGTTGTCCTCTATCTTCTTCATGGCTGACTCGGTAGTGAGGGGGAATTTGATGATGGCATAGTGGTGAAGCTTGTTTCTCCCGGGTGCGCTCTTCCGAGGATATTTGGAAGGTGGATGACATACAGATCTTAGTATTTGTGTGGCTGTGGACGCCTTTCAGCACTGCTTTCTTTGCCTTCAAAGACTTGGCTTTGGCTTTGGGAGGGGGAGGAACTTCCTTCTTCACTTTCAGTGCCATCTTTGTGAAAAAGGCCTCATTCTCCTCCCCCTCCCCCATCTAGATCAACTCCCTCAATTAGCTAATTTAGCTTTATGGTTTTCAAGAGCATCAACAAGAACATGACTCCCTGCCCCAAGCTACTGATCCTCCCTACCCTGCTCTCCTCTCTTCTTTCCAGACATGTATCTTCTTCTCACATGCTATGTATCACATGCTTCTTTATTATGTTTATTGCTTTGTATCTGCCTCCCCTCCCCCCACTAGAATGTCAGCACCATGAAGGTAGGGACTTGTGTCTGTTTTGTTTGCAAATGAATCTCATGGGACTAGAAGAGTGCCCAGACTATAATAGTCACACAATCAATATGCAGTAAATGGCTGAAATGGGCTGGCTACATCAGCATCCCACAGAGGAAACTCTGCACTGGTCACCAATTCACAAGGCCTGACTTCTGTTCTAAGGGATATCAGCAGGAACAGAGGACCAACCAGCTCCAGGCATTAACAGGAAGGGTGGCCTCTACGCCCAGCCTCACTCACTGCATGGCCTGGGAAAGTCATCTCCTCTCTCCAGGACCCAGTCCCTCACCTGCTCAGTGGAGACTCTGTGTCAGAGAAAACAGATATTTTTTAAAGCCAATGAGCTGGCCTTTTCCACACTATGCAGCTCATCTTCTAGGAGAGAGGCTCACTAGGAGCTGTTGACAGGCCACTTGCTGAGGATAACTTCCCCCCCGGAGGCTGTCCAATAGTTTGGTATCCCTGGGGTCAAGAAAAATAAGCAGGCCCTGGCTGGTGTGGCTCAGCAGTGAGAGTGTCGACCCTCGTACTGAAGGGTCTCGGGTTTTATTCCCAAAGACACGTACCTGGGTTTCAGGTTTGATCCCCTGCCTGGTCTGGGCATGTGCAGTAGGCAACCAAACGATGTCTCTCTCTCACATCGATGTTTTTCTCTCTCACTGTTTTTCTCTTTCTTATTTCCCTTTTGCTCTCTCTAAAACCAATGGGAAAAATATTCTTGAGTGAGAATTAACAGAATAAAAGAAGCAGAATCAGAAGAAGGAAAAGAAGAAGAAGAAAAAGAAGCAGGCAGGGTGAAGGGGGTCAATGAAGGGAAAAGACATATGTAAAACTTCAGCAATAAAGAATTACAAAAAAATAAAAATGGAGGAGGAGGAGGAGGGGAGAGGAGGAAGGAGGAGGAGGAGGAGGAGGAAACAAAATAAGCAGAACCCTAATGTAACTACGGTTCATTCTAATGAGATGAAATATTGTTATTCCCCACCCCCTGGGTTGACATGAACTCCTCAAGAAACAGGGCAGTTAAGGTCACCTAATATTACTCCAAGTTCATTAGTATTCTGACTGATACATAACATTTCAGAGGACAAGAAGTTTCACCAGTTTTTTGTATCTCCTACTTAAGCCCCAGAAAGCTGGGGCCTGTCTTTCTCCTCCTATATTTCCTTTGAGGCTCGGCCCACCAGTGGGTGCTACTCCACCAGTGGGTGCTGATTTGGTCTTCATCAGTTTCCTGGGTCCTGAGTCACTGTCCCTTGGCTGGAGGAAAACGTGGCGAGTAAACACTGCCTGCCTCCAGCAACAGGTTTCTCTGGGAGCTGTGGGGTCAAAGTGAGCATCAGCATTTGCAAACCTCTCCATCTGCAAGATGCTCCCACAGACACATCCCAGGAACTGCCAACCAGAGCCGACAGAATGGACTTCTGAGCCTCGGTTTATCAGACTCTCTGAGCCCAGCTAGTCCTGCCCAGTCTCCCTTTTCTCTGTTGGAGAACTTGAGCGTAACTTGCTCATTTCAACACCGAGACTGTAGGAGCGGAGTCTGCCTCGGCCTGCAGTGCCTTTCTGCTGTCCCGAGTCACACTGTTCTGCGGCCCTTACTGTCTGCACACAAATTTGGCCTGAACACATGTTGTCTTGCAACATCTTATACTTTTGCTCTGTGTGGTAACCTGGTCCTTGTCATTTGCCTTTGTGTGCTCCTTTCTCCTCAACTAGCTCCTCTGCTCTAGATGGCAGGAACCATCTCCACTCATCCCCTATTTCCTTCCTTCCTTCCTTCCTTCCTTCCTTCCTTCCTTCCTTCCTTCCTTCCTTCCTTCCTTCCTTCCTTCCTTCCTTCCTTCCTTCCTTCCTTCCTGAAATACTCAGTGCTGTTCAAGAGATAAATCAATGACCAAGGGAGGCATCGCTCCTGCTCTCATGCAGTTTATATTCTGTAGGTACCCCCATAGGACTGGTAAAACTCACCTGTGACCAGCAGGCAAGAGTTTGCAGTGACAGCCTCTGACCAGCAAGTTGCAGCAGCCTGTGTCCCTTTGATCTGATCAAAGCTGAGGACCATTTTTAAGTAGAAAAGCAGGAAAGTCCACAGAGACATGGCCTGTGTGGGGCAGCTTGCGGATGACAAGGCGAAACAAGAATTCCTTCTGGGCCCTGCCCCTGGGATATAATGGGAGCCACACCCATAAAAGGGTTGGAGCCCTTAGGCCCTGTAGAGGCCTGCAGCTTACTAGGGGAACCTTTCAAGGCACAGATGAGAAAACGGAGGCAACCAGAGGGTTGTGGTTGCTCTGGTACTGGACTCCTAGCACAGTGTTCTTGTCTAGCACCCCACTGAGGTCTGATTTCCTGCTAAAGAGAAAGTCTTGTTTTCCTACTTAGCTGTCAGGAGCATATCTGGTACACGAGCACATACACATGGAAGAGAGTCTTGGGCGGGGTTGGGGGAAGTTCACAACTTCAAATATTTTACAATCGTTTGGCAAACATTCATGCTCCAGCTCTGAGCATCACCTCTGCACCCACACTGAAACAGGTGCAGGAGGGAGAGGACTTACACAGGGTCCTATGCTCAAGGAACTCAGGTGAGACAGTGAGCTGTTTGGCAAGTGTGACCAGTAGGCCCCATGATGGGAGTGAGGCCAGTGAGTGAGAAGGGCTGGCCCTGAATGGACCGCTGACCCTCGCTAAGCCTGAGCTCTGTGTAGAATGGGAGTCACGTCTGTCCTGCCTACCAGGCCACACAGTTGCGAGGATTAAGAGAAATACTAGCGGAGGAAATAGCTCGCCCAGAGCGGACACTCAATTCCCTTTTACTCATTCTGAAGGTTCTGATTATTCTCAACCACCTTGTTTTCCAAGTTCCTGAAAAAGAACCCTGATCAGTCCTATTGAAGCAGAAATAACTGAGTACACATGACCCCAACTGCCCACACAGGGGCTATGACCCTGATACCCAGCTCACGAACCACCCACAGAATTGGTTCTTGGATCTACCACTTGATGCCTGGGACCAACTTGCTTCCTTTCTGTTCCGAATTTTTCTTACCTGAACGGCTGCTTAGACCTATCTATGAAGTCACGGGGCTCCTTTGAGACACCACAAGTACCCCTAGCAGGTGGCACTGAGTCCATGCTAGCTCCTGGAGGAGCTGGTTCAGATAGGGTGGGGCAGTTCTGAGGCCACCCACTCCCCTCCTAGTCTTCTGCATCCTTAGCAAGAGGCCCACTTCCTCTGTGGCCATCAGAAACATCACAGGAGACATGTGTGAGACACACTCCTTTTTATCAAAGAGGGCAGCAGCTGGGAGAGGGCTACTGTGGGGACCCCGCTGCCCTCCTCCCACCCTACCTCCACTTTCACTCTTCAAGTCTAGAGATTATGGAAATGAGGTCTGAGTACAGTCTTGGAAATTACTTATTCCAGTCACTTCCAAACACCCAAAACTAATTTTAGTTATGTGGGTAGAATTTTAATTGACCCCTCCCCAAAACGTGTATGCTGATTTTTTTGCTATGAACTATTTAGTGCCATCTTTCCTTTCTAAATGGGGAAACTCGGACCCACAAGTGGTTCTGTTTCCTGGAGGTAACTCAGGAGGTGGTCGATCTGGGACTAGAGCCATGGTTCCCTAATGCAGGGCTTTTCCCACCAGCCTCCACTAGGAGGAGGTGACTATAGGATGTGAGACTCGGCTCTGCATCCGAGAGATAAGGAGGAAAAAGGCCAGGTGGAGTGTTTGCAGTATAAGTGGAAAAAATTATTAGACTGAGTCAGGAATGCTGTCCGTTTATCTTAATTTGGTTTCCTATGAAATGGTTCTTGGAATAAGGCTAGTGCGATAAATTCAGACTTTTCATTGGATGAAATAAAAATATTCTGGCCCTTTGCTTTTTAGAGGTGCCAAGAATCATCAGGCTTTGGGAGTTCCAGAGGAAGAAGATAAAAGCTTTGTGGACAAAAAAAAGTGACCTCACACGGTGATCTGATCACGTATTCCTAAATGGGCAGGTCATGGCGGAAGATCTTCAAAGCAGACTCGCCTTTCCCTGCCTTTCTCTACCTTGCCATGTCTTTCCCATCCCCTTTCCTTTTCTTCCTTTAACTGGATATAATTTACACCCCCCAGGAATCACAACAAGAATGACAAGGTCTTACTGTAGGGTAGTGGCCCCAGCCCTATTCCCAGAAGCAGGGGGACATCTGGTGATTCAGTGCATGTTGTCATCTTGCAGATTCCATCTTGACCAAACGTTCTTCCCAGCTGACAAGAGGGCATTGGTCCCTCCAGGCTCTGCGCTCACCGGAACCTGCTTCTTAAATCCTGGAGATGCGGCGGAGGGCTAGGGCTGCAGCAGCATGGTGTGGTTTGGGAAATCTCTGGCCAGAGTCAGGCCCTGGGTTTTAGCACCAGGGATAGCATAGCCTCCGCCTCAGTTCTTCACCAGGTGAACTCCACAGCCTTCAAGGGCCACCACAAATGTTCCCTTCCCAGCACATTCTCCTCAAGAGACTAATTTAGTTCTCTAGATCTCACTCCACTTTACTTTTACTCTATCAAGAGATACTTGAACTGAAAGAGAACTATGGGCATTTAATGTAGTACAATAATTTACTGAGATACTAATTCGTGACATTTATTGTTTTTGTTGACTCACCAGGGGAAATCAAAGCTTTCTGGAGGCCACCCCCTTGGAGGGTAGCCTAATTTTCTTCTTACAGACAATATGGGTTCTCTAGCCCATAAGGAGCAATAAACAGTTCTTCCTGTTTCTGGGGCTGGGAGAGGAAGCTGAGTGGGCCAGGAGGGAGCCTGGTATGAGAAGGAGGCTGCTCCTAAGATAACCTCTGAATGGGACTGTGTATCAGAAAGCAATGGAGGCAGTTAAGCCAGGTTATCTCAGTGGGGAGGAGAATGGGCACTTGGTGCTCCAAGGTAGAGGGTAAAGATGTTTTAGAGAAAGAACATTTGTCTTTAGAGAGTGTACACCATGCAGCACAGAGCACTGAATGCAGTGTTTTTGAGAAGTAACACTGCTGACTTACACTAGTGTTAGAGACAGTTTTTAAATATTCAGGACTCAGATTGATGTGGAAATGCTGTTGTCTGGAGGGCTGGGCAGGCCAGGCCCGCCTCTTGTATCACCAAGGGCAATAGCTGCCATGGAACTAGGGACTGCCCCAACCCCCTTTTCAGATTTGCTCCAAGCATGTAACTTCTCATAGGCAAGCCTCATCCACTGTTTCTGTGCATCTAGGCTAACACACCTTTGAAATGCCCCTTTCAGACCTTTGAGTACATAATCTCAACTACCCTGTAATCCCATTCCTGCAGGGCTTCCTCCCACCCTTATGAACTCTTCCTTACCTTCATAAAAAGGGGCTGCACACTGACTGCTATTCTTGGAAGCACGGAGCTCAGTCTGTTTAGATCTTGCTTTCAGGTATATCTTCTTTTTGACTCAAATTAATTTTTATAAAAATTCTTTACAGGTACCTTAGCCGGTTTTGCTCAGTGGATAAAGCATTGGCCTCAGACTTAAGGGTTTGGGTCCAATTCTGGTAAAGGGCACATGCCTGGGTTGCTGGCCCAATCCCCAGTAGGGGGCGTGCAGAAGGCAGCCAATCAATGATTCTGTCTCATCACTGATGTTTCTCTCTCTCCCCCTCTCCCTTCTTCTCCCTGAAATATATATATATATTTCAAATGATTTGTTTAAAGTATTACATTTTCCCCCAACTGACCTCTCCCTGGCTGCTCCCACCCTCCAGCATATGTCCTTATTCCCCAGCTGTCTATGTTAAAGGTTTGGACATCAACATAGCAGTGGTCCTTAAACTTGTTAAAAATACAGCTTGTTTGTCTCTCCTGTTGGAAATTTAGATTTAGTCCATTTGATGTACAGAAAGAAATTATTATGACAAGGAGAAGGTATAACTAGTATTTAAGAGCAAGTATTTTGGTTTGAGAACCAACTCTGCTCCTACTAGCCTTATGAACTACCTTAATCTTACCGACACTCCGTTTCTTGGTCTGTAAAATGGGGTAATAATGTCATCCATTATGCTAACATACACTAAAAAAGTATAACATGGTTGAGAGCATGCACTTCAGAGTCACATTGCCCAAATTCAAATCTGTTCCACTACTTACCAGCTCTATGACCTTGTGCTTAATTTCTATGAGCTTCAGTTTCTTCATCTATAAAATGGAAGTGACATTAGTATTCCCTCAAAGCGCTGCTACATTTAAGTGTCCATACTTACAAAGTTTAGGGTCTGATGAAGAGGAAGGACTCAATCGATGGTAGCTGCTGCTTTTATTATCATCATCACCATCTTGGCAAAAGAAAAATACTTTAACTAGGGCAGTGGCAGTAGGACTAGATGAAAAAGAATACAGGCACAACATTTAAAATATGAGTTCTGAGGGGCAGCAAGAACAAGAAAAGGAGAGTGTGTTGACCTTCATCCAAACACTTGGTGGTGAGGGCAGTGGGTGAATTTGGAGCTAGTCAGGGTGATCCTGAGCAAGGCCCTCCCTTCTTTTGACCTCAGTCTTATCATCTATAAACTGAGGGTCTTAGGTCAGCCTATTTGGTGGGTCTTCAGTTTTAATACACTGAGAGTCTAAGAGATTTCATACTTACGTTAGAAAAGAATTCGCTTATTTACTGGTGAGTTGGGGCATCCTCCTGTATTCCCAAGTTGTCATTTCTGAAGGATATATTGATTTTCAGCGCCACACTGGCACACATCTATGGAACCTGGGCAGGGCAGGGTCTTTTGTGCCTGCAAATGAAACCTAAAGGCTACCGGTTGACACGTTCTTCAGATCCTATCCTGGTTGGAGCATCAGAAAATTCATCTCACCCAACATCTAGCCCTCACTTCCAGAGTGTCAGCATGGCCTCTGGGAAGTTATGAAAGAAAAATAAATGCAAAAAGTTTGGTCCTTTCCCCATCTCCTGCCACCAATGTAGAGACTAAGTATCCAGGATTGAGGACTCCCAGTCAAAGGAAAGGGCCTCCCAGGCTGGTTGCCTCTTCAGCTAGCTTCTGCAGAGCTGGGGAGAGGGAAGGAGCCTCCACCCACTCTAACAGGCAAATTCAGAATCCTGCCTCCAGACTCCTAGTCCTTTCTTCAAAGCAAGAGCACAGAGATGTTCACAGCAGCCGGATTACTCGGCAATAAGCATTGCTTTTGCTCCTGAGTAACTTAGTATTAGATGTCCAGCTAACATGGACATCGTGAAGACTCTCACCTCTGCTAAGCTAAGGATGCAGCTTGGCAACCAGGCCCACCTCGTGACTCCTAGAACATGCGGCACAGAGAAAGAAAATCTTGCCATAGTAGGAAAGGTACCTTGCCTAAAAACCATTTATATTAAAAACAAAGCAAAACAACCCGGCCAGTGTGACTCAGTGGTTGACGGTTGACTAAGGTGACCAGATTTTAACATTGGTAAAGCGGGACACCATTGACGGGGGGGGGTGGGGGGGTCTTTTATTATTATTATTATTATTATTATTACTACTTAAAATATTACAAAGACTAGTACATATGTCTTTCCCCCCCCCCCCTTGACCTTCCCCTGTCCTCCCCTACCCTGACTCGGGGGGGGGGGTGGTTCTTGATTAAAAATTTGGTCTATATGGAGCAACAAAAATTTTCATAGAACGCAAAAATAGTATTGTAATATATTTTTTTAAATTTCAACATAAGTACAATTTACAAATATAATAAATAAAAAAATTATATATAGTATTATTTTATTCTTTGGCATATTTCTCATTTGAGTGAATTTTTTTTAGTAGATTGCTGTCATTGTTTAAAAGGTCATGAAATTTTTCACAAGAATTTGTTAAATTATATTTCACACATAAAATGGCTTTCAAAATCTCAACACTTAATTGTGATTTTTCTGATGTCCACACTTTATTTACCATAGAAAAAACGCATTCAGTCGCAGCATTAGTTCCTGGTAAGGACAGCGCGTTATTATTTTAATTTTAATCCTATATTTCTTTCTAAATAATAACAATACTAACTTGTATTATTTTTCCTCTGAATTTGCCGTAACGTAAGTCGTGTCACTTTCAAGGCCGGCGCTAGACTTTTTGCCACCACTATAAAATATAAATAATACAAGTACTGTCTGCTAAATTCAAGAAAATGTTATGGATTTATGAAATAAATTATTTACCTAAATTATCTGAATAGCTGATTTGTAATGACATCACTTGTTTAACTAGCTTACTAGCACGCAGTACAATGTGTATCGTCTGAGAGACAGTTACAAAATGTTTTTGTCGTTGTCAATCCCAAAAAATGCCATTGTTCATTAAGTCCAAACAATGGTGGTCGAATTCTAACAACTGATCAACAATGCGAACTTGGATAAGCAGTTCTCGATAATCAGTTCTCAACAATTATTTGTTATTATTAAAGTTTAACATTATAAAATTAACAAAAATAATATGAAACTCATATCCTGGCTAAATAGCCACATGGCCGCCCAAAACCGTATATTCCCTTCCTGTTCTCTCACCGTTCCCTAGCTTGTCATGCATTCTTTCCAAAAACCGGGACTTTTTTAAAACGCTGTAGGACGCGGGACAAATTGATAAAAAGAGGGACTGTCCCGCCAAAAGCGGGACGTCTGGTCACCTTAGTTATATATATTGTCACATCCACCATGGCAAGAAATGGACCAATGCAGCAGTAACCCTTTGTTTGACGGAAATGATATACTCAGGATTGAGTTCAAGTAGACACAGAAGGCACAGACAAGCTACATAAACAAGTGAGCAAAACCTCTAAGACTGCCACATCTTTTACAGCAACACCTCACTCCAAACTTCGTGGGGTCCACACAACCTGATAAAGGAAGAAGGAAAACTTGGGTCTGATTTATGGATGGGTCAGGTTGGTATAATGGTATGAATCAACTACTGCTGCATTATATCCCCACGCAGGGGTGTAACTAAAGAACGGGGCTGAGTGATGGTGAGAAATCCTCTCTGTGCCTAGGGCTTTGTAAAGAACAGCCATCAGGCTTATATGGACGGGAGTCCCCATCCCTACTCCATAACTGGTCTATCCTGATGCAACCGAGGAATCCAAATCCTCACAACTTGATTGATCCAAATGGCACTGTTTTGATTGGTCGGAACAGAGTCTCTCTGATTGGTCAGGGCTGTACAGCTCTAATAGATGGGGAAAGCCTCAGTCCTATTAGTTCTAATAGGATTCCAAGAACTACTTTTTTAAGGGCTGACTAGATGGAAGAAATACAGTGAAGGCAGGCAATTCAGTGCAGGCTTGTCTGTGAAAAGCAATTTGTGTGAGAGGCCTCTGTGCAAAAATGACTTCACAATTAATATATCTAGGTAATGATGATCCAAGGTTGAAAAAACTACAAAAGGGGCCAAAACCAAATGATAAAATACAACACCATCTTAACAACAACAACAACAACAAAAAAAAGGAAGAAAAAGAAAAAAAGAAAGATAAACCGAGTCTGACAAAGTTTCTAGATCCAGCTACCAATTTACAGAAAATACAGAGGAAAGGAAAATATATATTAAATGGCATTATGGGGATACACTCAGCAAAACTCATACTGTGTGAAACCATAGGTCAAATGACAAATTTCTTTGATAAATTTCAAGGAGAACAGAGGTGGAAAAAATCTTTAGATTAAAAGAGATTTATGAGTCAAACCAACCAGTCTCAGTGTGTGAACTTTATTTGGATCTTGATTCACACAAATTCTAAATTTAAAAAAATTATTAGAAAATTAGAAATTTTAACATTGACTGGATATTTTATGATATTAAAGAATTATTAAATTTTTATGTGAAGATATTTAGAAGTGGTTTTTAATAAAGTTTATAGAGCTTCACAGTTATATTTCAATGTAAAATATGGAAGAGGGGAAGGGGTAGGGATTTAGGGAAATAAGACTGATCATTAATAGATAATTGTTGAAACTGTTTAGTTTTGAAATTTTGAAATTTTCCATAGCAAAATTATTTTTAAAAATAAGCAACATCAGCCCAGCCAGTGTGGCTCAGTGGTTGTGTCAACCTATGAACCAGGAAGTCATGGTTTGATTCCCTGTCAGGGCACATGTCTGGGTTGTGGGCTTGGTCTCCAGGAGGGGGCATGCAGGAAGCAACCAATCAATGATTCTCTCTCATCATTGATGCTTCTCTCTTCCTTTCCCTTCCTCTCTGAAATCAAATAAATACAGATATATAGATA
>PVJC01013882.1:0-37324 GCA_004026665.1 Murina feae | reverse complement strand
CTTATATCGTCAGTATGTGAAGGGAGTTTGTTGTGAAGCCTGGATTTTGAATTTAAGCCATCAAACAAAGTCTATTAATACTGAAAGTTAGTTTGTAGTTTCCTCAAAATGGCACAAATAACACTATGTAATATCCTTCATGTGAAGTTGGCTTATGTGCTAGCAAAATGTAAAATAAGATTTAAAAATCATTTTGGTTGCTCTGAGGAGAAATCACTCAGTTAAAGCTACAGAAATAAAACACTAAATTGCAATATGTTTTTTGTTCATTTGGTTCAGTTGTGCACTTGCTTGAAAGTAACTTGCTGGTTAAGTTAGCATTTCCTTTTAAGATGATGTTTGCTGAGTAGATAAAACATCTATAACTTTTCATTAACCAAAGCATAAGTTTTAAATATAGAAGTCTTAATATCACACAAACACAAAATTTGGCAGTAAAGTTTTTCAGCCTAGAATATAACTACCTTATAAATTTCATGCTCAGCAAAATATCAGATTATTTAAATAAGTCTAAGAGAAACCCTCTTCTAAAATATTGGATTGTTTGTCTTCTTTTTGTTAACTTGTATGAGTTCCCTATAAATGTTGGAGATTAAAACTTTATCAGTGCTAACATTGGCAAATATGTTCTCCCATGCAGTGGGCTTTCTTGTTGTTTTGCCGATGGTTTCTTTTGCTGTGCAGAAGCTTTTTACATTTTTGCCTCTGATTATTGGACTAACTCTTAAAATGTAAATAATTCATCTCAGTCATAGCTTCTCCCAGTTCTTCAGGAACTTTACCCTCTCTTGTGTCTATAATCCTCCCTCTGAACTGGATCCTTGCCATTATCACCATGCTCAGAATTCTCCCACCTTCATAAGTGTTTTTCTTTATCCTATTTTCCTTCAGTCTTCTATATGCAATTTTCTCCTTCCTCCTCTTTTATGGACAAACTTCTTGTAAGTAGCTATCTATAATCACTATTTCCATTTCTTCATTTTCTACCCGTCATTTTTTCTCAATGTCTGTTTTCCTTCATACTTTAGCCCTCCACACAAAAATTAATAATAATTTGTCCTAAGATCAACAGTGGCCTGTATTACTAATGCAATGGGATTTTTGAGTGTTTATTGTATATTACTTCTCTGGCCTAACTGCATTACAAGCTATGGGTGATTCCTTCTTCTAGACACCATTTTCTTGCTGCCCCCACACTGCACAACCTTCATTCCTGTCCTACCCTGGCTTTCCTTTGCTGGCTCACTCTCATCTACCTAACCTGCAGATGTTGCAGTTCATGAGCTTTGTGTTTCTAAACCAGTTCTCTTCTATCTCTAAATGTTCTCATTCACAACCATGGCTCCCATTGTCGTCTATGTGCTAATAAAATTGAAACAAAAAACGCTTCTGTGATGCCCACTTCTGCATTGAGCTATATACCTAAATTCTTCCTCTGAATGTCTTTACAATACTTCCACTAAAATGGTATACATGTCCCAAGAATTACACTATAATTCTTCCACAGAGATCTGCCTTTTCCATGTTTCCCATCTCAGCAAGTACAAGTAGCATCAGCATCATTTAGTTGCTTAAGCTAGAAACCTAGAAACCTTTACTTAGTTTTTTCTTTCATGCTCCAAATCAGAATATCCACTATTCCTTTAAAGTTTAAATTCCCTGTCTAAAATGCTTCTGTTTGCATCTAGGAAAAAAAAAAACATGCTTTATTTGTCTTCCAAACTCAGGTAATCTTAACTACCTTACCTGGAGATCATACTTCCTTTCTTTCTGTGTTCCATTGGCAGGCTTCTTCTTAGTTCCTTCAAACCCATTTTCTCCTTCCTGATTCACAACCTCATTTATTCTTCCCTCTATCCAAAATTCTTTCCCTTGATTCGTTAACTCTGACTCATTCCTCAAAGCTCTGTTCCATTTACTGTCACTGGAGGATGTCCACCACATGCTTTAATAATATCATTTACTTCGTTTTTGTAGCACTTATAATTAAATAGTTATCTATTTTTGTATTCTAATTTACTTTCTTCTCCACTGGAATATAAACTATATTAGAGCAAAGAATATGATTACACCTCTAACTCTTGGTATGATGCCTCACAGTATTTCTAAAATTAATAAATACATAACAAGTAAAATTTTCTTCTCTAAGAAAATTTAAAAAAAATAAATGTTTCAAAAATGAAAACAGAACACAAAGTTAATATTTGATTATATAAGTGTAATAAAAATAAATGTTAGTATTTTAACTATTTACATTTTCTTAAAGCTTTCTGCTATCCACACTTAATGAAATGAATTAAAACTCTCATTGATCAGGTTGGACATTTTTCAGTTACTGTATTTTAAATTGTGAAATCCCTTTTAATCATACAATATATTATATATATGTAACAGAGTTTTCTTTTCAAGGTTTGCTGAATATTAACAGATTTTAAAATAGGAACAGTCAGTGAAAAATACTGACTACCAAAGACTGAAAAATTAGGCTGTTTTGGGAAATGTGACAAAGATAGATACCGAATTTCATAATTACATTTTGCATTTATATCCCTTTCTTTTAGGATCTTAAAACAAAACATGTAAATTCTGAAATATCACTAACTAGCTCATTGACCAAATATATCTAAATATTTTATTACTTAGAAGTAAGACCATAGCCTTTGTTTATCTCTTAGCTCTTTCTCTTCTTAAAGTTCTATAACAATTGAGTGTACTAGAAAATGCATCATATATATTGTTTGAGAAGTTTATTTTATTCATAAATATATTCCATAAGTAACTAAAGGTTAGTTCTTAAGTCACAAATTCTTTTCTAGCCATCTTGTCATTGATTCTAATTTAATTCCATAGTGGTTAGAAGACACATTTTCTATGATTTTAATTATTTTACATTTGAGAGTTGTTTTATGGCCCAATATATATCTATGTTGGCATATTGACTACTTGAAAAAGTTGTTTATTTTGCACTTGCTGGATGTAGAGGTATATAAATATCAGTTAGGTCAAAGTTGACAGTGTTGTTAAGATTATCTACACCTTTACTGTTTTTTTGTGTCTAGTTCTATCAATTTCTGAGAAGATGTTTAAAATCTCTAACTATGGCAACATTTATTTTTTCCCTTTAATTCTATGCATTTTTTTCATCATGTACTTTGAAGCTTTATTACTGTTCATGTATATTTGTGATTGTTACATCTTCTTATTAACTGATTATTTTATCGTTACAAAATGCCTTATCTGATATAAAATAGTCACTGCAGGTATCTTATGCTTACTTTTATCACAGTGGATCTTTTTTTTTTACATACATCTTTTTTTGCAACTACCTGTTTATTTGCATTTGGATTAAGTAACCATTTCTTATGAACTTAGATGGTGAGTATCAATTCCCCAAATCCAATCACACCAGCAAAGCTTTCCATAAGATTGTGTACTATGGGGATTTCACTCAGTTGTGGCTACTCCTACCTTAGACCAAACACAACTGAAACAGGCCAGCTTTTTTTCATAGCATCTTTACATTCCTTACTACCATCCCAATAATACGAATTTGGCAAAATCTGTTAGCAAATAATGATATCTGGAAAAAAACACAGTGGAAGGAAGGAAAATGTAAAAGTTTACTCATTCATTGGCCTCAAATTTTTGGCCTAGTCAGGGTTTTTTGAAGTCCTTGTTGAGCGTGTGTGTGTGTGTGTATGTGTGTGTGTGCTTGTGTACATGAAGTCTTTGAAAGAGTTCTTAAGAAATGGCTTGAGAAGGGAGCAAAATTGTGAGCCATTTATTTGAGAGAAAATCATAGAGTTCAGATCCAAATGCCCCAAACCTGATTTCAGCATGGCAGTCATCAGGGATTGTTGAAAGGACATGCTAGGCTAACATGCAGCAAGAAAAAGGTCTTGTCAAGGTGAGACCTTTTCTCCATATAGAATAAAACTTGACTTTATATCTTTTTAAACTTCTATGTGTGGTTACTTTGAATCTCTTGTGTTTATGAAATAAAATTTCATATAAAATTTATTTTCTGGGAACAATTTATTCATGTTGGAAAGTGCTTACTAGAGATACAAGCTCTGTCATTTGTTCCCCTGATCTTACACAGTAAGTCAACAGAATTGCTTGTTTGGTGATTCTTTCCTTTGTTTCCAGTCTGGTGGAAAGAAAGCACCAGAGAGTGAAATCCTGTTGTCTGATTGATGAGATTTCATTCAGGGTGTGACAGTGCATAACTCTTCTCATTGCCCTGTCTGTTGACCCCCAGAGAGGCTAGGAGTAGCACAGCCTTGGGTCATAAAAAGTTTTAAACTTTTTTCCTGACACTGTTTACAAAAACAGAAATCAGCAGCAGGTATGATAGTGGAATGTATTTTTTAGCCAGAGAGCTAAGAGAAAATTGGTGAGCTCAGGATGCTTAATAGGGTTAACAAAGCAAATGCCACCAGACCTGTTCTTTCAGACTTATAAAAATATTTTATTTTTCCCAATAAAAAATTAACTCATACCTATAGTCCACATTTACTCACTGATTGGATGGAGAGACCAGGATGACTTAGGTGATGTATAACTTAATGCTATTCATATTTCCATACTGGAAGCAACTGGAATTTCATTTTTCACTGATTGAAGTGAAAAGCCTTTACCTTTATTTCTGAAGAATTGAAAAATCATAGCATAGGTTACAGGTCACTGAGTTTAAAATGTAGTGTTAGTTCTTAAAAAGACTTAAAAATAAGTGAAGTGAGAATGAAAGGTAGTGTGCAATTCTGAGTTAGTAGGTTTTTATTATTTATATCAAGAAGAGTAGTCCAGACTAAAAACAGATTTAAAATGGTACCTTTCATTTATTTAATTTCTCCACATATTTCTTGAACTGAATTGTGACATAGAGTGGCACAAATATAGGGATAAGAGGTTTTCCTGATGGAAAAAATTAAAACAATATTTTCTCTTTTTCAGTTGTTTAGGTATTTCTTAGTCTGTTCTTTATAAAATGATAAAGGTGTTATTTCAGCTTTTGACCAATTCATTAAAGATAGTTTTCATGTTTAATTTCAAAATGATAATTAAATTTGTTGGCTTCTTCACTATTTACTGAATCATATCTGGTAATTAGAGAATAAGCAACACTATTATTTTATAGGCTTCATAATTACTCCTGAAAAGAAAGTTTAATGGAACACACATTTTTTTAAAATGTCAAGAAATACGACTTGAGTCTTGATCATTTCCTACTAATGTTAATTTATATTATAAAAGAAGAAAGTTTCTAAATTCTCAATAATTTTTAAAGGGAATTTATTATGAAAATTTGAATCATTCTTATTATTACTATAATTATTAGTGCATAATTATCGATTTCAGAACAAATAAACCTAGTAAAGACCACTAGAAAAGAGTGTTCATACTGAGTATCACCACATAGCTGAGACCAGCCCATAATTGGAGCATACCCTACAAGAAGGCTGTGACTGCATATGATCCAACAGCTTTATAAGTATGTTTTTATAGCCTACACTTTTTATTAAAACATAAGATCCACTTGGATTTATATAAAAGTTCATAGAACAATGTAATCAGCTAGTTAATTGAAGCTTCATGTTTCATAATCTGTGGCTAAAATTTGGGGATAAGTCCGTCGCCGTAAGCCATTAATTTTGCAAGACAGAGATAATAGGTCCTTTAGGAAAAATTGTACCCAAGAGCCTCTAAGCAGTTATAGCTACCTGGAAAATAGAAAAGTCAAACAGGTCTTTATGGAACCTGCTTAATTCCCCTTTGTCCTCATCTAATTTTCCCCTGCTACTGAATCTAAAGATATTAGTAGAAAACTAAGTAGATTATAAATGAGTAAATAAATTTCTTCATTACCTAGGTTTTCATTCTTCAGAAAGACTTCCTTGAGCCCCAGCTCAGGTAAAGTACCTCTCATATATGATCTCTTTTGCAACATAGCATGAAACATATCAATATTCCTTTATTTGTCTCTCTCCATTTGTTAGAATGCTCCAAGGCTAGAAACTGTCTTAGCCATCATTCACTTGCTCACTCTTGTCCATTCATCAGTAAATATTTATGGAGTTTCTCCCATGTGGTAGATTGGGGGGAAAGAGGAGGGGACAGAAAACATAATATAACATGATGGGAGGATTTTGTGATTCTTTAGTTGTGGGGGATTGAGGGTGGAAGAGAAATCGAGAGTGACATCCAAGTGCCAAACTTGGTTGCCTGTAGACTGTTGAATTAATAACCAAGTAGAAAATAAAGAGGAGGAGAGGCTTATGGATGATAGGATGAGGAGAATAGGAAACTAATTAGTTCAGGTTGAGCTTTAAGGTGTACCGGTTAATATTGTGGATTTTTTCAGTAGATGGAGTTATACATATGTTGATATATATGCAATTTGATATGTATGCTATTTTATTGTTTTGACAACAAACTTCAAAATTTCCTGTGTGAAATTTGCTGAAGGTATTAACATCATAGATATTTTTACACTTAAAAATGTTGAATTCGTGCCAAAAAAGAGCATTTGCGGGAAGTTATATTTCATTATTTTGAAGAAAAGTGCTGCTGAATACTTTGGGAAGCTTATGGTGAACATGCTCCATCTCAAGATACTTGTGAACTCTGGTTTAAACATGTTAAAAGTGATAATTTTGATGTGAAAGACAACGAACATCCAAGCCAACTGAAAAAGTTTGAAGACCAGCAATTATAAGCATTATTAGATGAAGCTGTATGCCAAACTCAAAAACAACTTGCAGAAACGTTGCTCAGCAAACAATTTCCGATTTTTTATGAGCAATGGGAAATATTTTAAAGAAAGGAAAATGGGTGCCGCATCAACTGAATGAAAGACATAAGGAAAACCGAAAAGTCATCAGTAAAATGTTGCTTCAATGGCATGAAAAAAGTCTTTTTTGCATTGAATTGTAACTGGTGATCAAAAGTGGATTTATTTTGAGAATCTCAATCGCCCAAAATCATGGGTTGATCCAGTTCAACCATCAACATCAACTGCAAGTCCAAATCACTTCCAAAAGAAGACAATGCTCTGCATTGGTGAGATCAAGAAGGTGTGGTGTATTATGAGCTTCTAAAACCAGGTGAAACCATTAATACTGATTGCTACCAACAACCAATAATCAATTTGAACAATGCTTTGATCATAAAACAACCAGAATGGGCCAGAAGACACGGCAAAATAATTTTGCTTCATGATGATGCACCATCACACAATTCAAAACCAGTTAAAGACACCTTAAAAGATCTTGCCTGAGAAGTATTAACCCACCCGCTGTATTTACCAGATCTTGCTCCTTCAGGTTACCACCTATTCCAAATGATGGCACATGCACTTTCTGAGCCACACTTCAAAACATACGAGGAAGTGGGAAATTGGGTCTCTGAATGGTTTGCCTCTAAATGAGAAAAGTTCTATTAAGACTGTATCCACAAATTACCTGAAAAATGGGGGAAATGTGTAGCTAATGATGGACACTTCGAATAAAGCACTTTTGATGTTTCTCTTGAAATTATTGCATTGTCTTTGATTACAAAATCTGTCATTATTAACCGGAACACCTAGTATTGAGCTTAAGATGTCTGTGAAACATTCAGATGAAGAGGACCTGTGAGAAATTGCAAATGTGGGTCTGAACCACTGGAGCATGGTTGGGCTGAATATACAGAGAGGTTCCCACAACTGGATGCAGTTGAATAACCTGGACATCCAGGCAGACCAGGAAAGAGAAGGGACACTCAGAGAAGAGAGAAGAGTAGTGGGAGAGTAAGATACCATGAAGGTAAACGAAGAAATGTGTATTATATAACATATGTGATTACAAGTTACAGTGGAGTCAAAGGAGGTGAAATGAACCACATGCAGTAATTAACATTTTTAAATCATATTTATAGTTTGCTCTATTCTGAATGTGAGAGCTTCACCTGTCTGGGGTTTTATAAAAACCAATTAATTTACAAAATACTTTGTAATAAGCTATGTATAATTAAATAAGTTTCAATGTCTCCTTACCTTTTTTTCTTTCTTAAATTACAGTTTCAGTGAAATGATTCTTTTAGCTATAATATTTTACATACAGTATTGGAAATAAGCAAGAAACTTCCTTGGTCAAAAACAATTTTCTAGAAAATAAAAGTGGACAAATATAGACATATGTCAAGTTCATATTGTACATCATAAAATCAACCATGTGAAAAAATGTTGAAATTATATAAATAGGAATGTAAGAGAGCAACTATTGCCAGTCTTTGTTCTGTTGGATGAATTGCTTTTATTATATGTCAACTGAAACCAAATCAAAAATATGCATAATTAGATAATGTAGATGTTTTCCTTCACAAGCTTTATCCAAATGACATCTTATATGATTGCCATACCAGGATTCAAGGAAAAATTATTAAATCTGAATGATTCCTGATGAGCAAAGGTCATTGAATCACATTATTATAACTGATCGATATTAATACACCATAGAGAGAGAAAATTCTATTTGTTAAGTTATATATAGTTAACTGAAAAATATTTACCAAAATTCAAGCTTTCTTAACTAAAATCAGTGTGGATGACTTTCAGGGTGCTACCAGTATTATGAAGCCTAAAAGATACAAGTACATAGAAATATTTGGGTCAAGACAACAAGAGAGAGGGGAGAAGAGAAATCATTAACATCCAGTGCATTTATACATGATCATAATTATCCCCCAGGAACTCATGTTAATAGGCTTTCAATGGAAACTTGGAATAAACAGCTGTCATGGATAAATGCTACCAAAAGGAAAGCTTCGCTCAGCTAGAGAAACAACTGGGAAGCTAGTGAACCAGTGCATGCTCACACCTTAGGAAAGCAAATACTTTTCAGTAAGGCCATAATAAGACTTATCATCAGGAACGATTTTTTTGAAAATAGTAGAAATCTCTATATAGTCTCAATATTTACGAAATGACCTATAAATATTGGCTCAAAAATTAAAATATATTAATCTTTTTTTATTCATTGTCCAATTTTTAGCTATCAAACGCTGAGTTATGAAAATAAACTCTGCTTTATAGATGGAGATAAAAATAAATGTAAATATTTTGGGAAAAACAAATTTTCATCTCTAATGCGTTGTGAAAAGAAGGCTGTGGATGGTGCATCCGAATTGCTGGCATAAGCCCTGTTCACACACAGCCTGCTCCTGGTCAGAAAATGCCCTGTATTTTGCCTTGAGTACTCCATTCATATATATTAGAGAGAAATCATGCAATTACAATCCTGAAAGAAATCCTAAGAGATAATCTAGTTTATTTTAGAGGTACCAGACAATACTACATTGAGAGGAGGATGTGGTTGGGAGAGAAGATAGAGAAAAAAGAAAAGAGAGAAGTAGGGGTAAGACCATTGCATATAATTAAAAAGTAAGAAATTTACCTTCTTCTATGCTTCTTAGATGGCAGAAGCCACATGAAATCTATATGATTTAACCCAGAAACTTGGATTTAAGTATTAGGTCTGTAAGCAGATTTATAGATAAAAGAGTTATGTCAAATATCCATTGTTCATTCATTTACTCATTCAATAAATATGTAGTATAAGCTAATCATTTGGGTTACTGGATGATAATCATGGTATTCATGAAATTATATATTTATCAACCTTGGTTTTAGGTTAAACAGTAAGAAATTTCCAATATTTCATTATTACCTCAAAAATGGAAATATTGAAACTAGTATTTATCACTGAGTATTAAAATGATAAATGTTAATTAATAGCTTATCAATATACTAGAGGCCCGGTGCATGAAATTCATGCTAGGGAGGGGGCGGTCCCTCAGCCCGGCCTGCACGCTCTCTAATCCAGGATCCTTTTTGCAATCTGGAACCACTGGCTCCTAACCACTCACCTGCCTGCCTGATGCCTCTAACTGCTCCCCTGCTGGCCTGATGGCCCTAACTGCTCTCCCCTCCTCACCTGATCCCCTAACTGCCTAACTGCTCTCCCCTGCTGGCCTGATCCCCCTAACTGCCCTTCCCTACTGGCCTGATCACCCTAACTGCCTATCTGCTCTCCCCTCCTGGCCTGATTGCCCTAACTGCCTATCTGCTCTCCCTTCATCTCTGCGCCCTTCAGACTCCCAGAGCAGGAGTGCTGACAGCTCTTCGATGCAGCTCTGCCCCATCCTGATTGGTTGTTATGTGATGGCACCCAGGACAATTTGCATATTCCTCTATTATTAATATAGAAGATAAGCAGAAGTTATATCAATTTACTAAAAAGGATAATTATTTTTCAAAGTGTTTTTTATTGATTTCAGAGAAGAAGGGAGAGGGAAATGGAGATAGAAACATTAATGATGAGAGAGAATTATTAATTGACTGCCTACTGCCTGCTTTCTAGTAGGGAATGAGCCCACAACATGGGCATGTGCCCACCCTGACCAGGGAATCGAACTGTGACCTCTTGATTTGTTGATACTACACCAGCTTGGCCAAAAAGGATAATTCTTAAAAATATGAGTAAAGTAAGAACTTACTCCTTTTTATGGGTTATCATTTACCAAAATAACAATAACATCAGATTTCTTGCTAGAAATTTTTTGCCTACAAATCTTTTTATATCAACAGTTGTTTGGATACCTTTTAATTAAAGTATTAATGAGTTAATCTATTTGTAACAACTTTGAACCTTCTAAATTTAATGTTTTTAGATGAAAACCTTGATCTTCCCATGCTTCATAAAACAGCATCCTGTCATTACAATGATGGTCCTATTGGGAGAGACACAGGTCCATTTTATTGAATAAAGGTTTTAATATTGTGATAGATACTTTGATATATCGCCTTGATTTAAAAAATGCTTTTGTGCATAGTGGTTGCTTACTATATTTAGCTATTTTAGATGTTGTGGCATTTAGTGAATTTTTACGTAAATTGCTATCCTCTGAATAAGCTATTATATCACTTTATAGAGCCTTATGTATTTGCTACCTTCCAAATGAGTATTCAACAAACATCAATTGTGTTTTATAGTATACTTAAGTGTAATTTAGTAATTCTTCTTTAAGGGAAGGGGGGTAGAAGAGCTCAAATTACATGATAAAATCCATATTAGAGGAAATTAGCATTTGTTTTTAATAAGGGGAGAATGTGTTCTATGTAATTCTGAATTCTCATCTAATGCATTTTAGTGAGCAAGCATCTGTTATAATGGCACTGGTTGTTTACTATGTAATTTACCACAGAACAGGATGCATATACATACAGTTAAATTAATTCACCAGATATGGGGCATTTAGGAAGGTCAGCTTTTGACAGTTAACCAATCCAAAGGCATTCCTAAAAATATGGATGGAAAACTTGCTTCAGGAAATAGCTTCCATTTGTCTTTCAACATTAATTTTTAAATTGGTTAGCATGAGGTCTAACTTTAAAATAGATGAATTATATTTTGAAAATAAACACTTGCACTACAAATTAGGTTATTTTTAACAGTGAATTATTCTTGCGCTATCTCTCTGAGCAGAGTACAAACATATTTATTTATTTAGTTGTTGTGCTAGGCTGAGATTCAAAATGGATAACTAGTGAAGAAAGAGGATTTTTGCCTAGTTTTGCAAGAGTTTTATCTATAACACCTACAAAAAGGAAAGCTTTCATTTGGGGAAACTAGCTGAGATTCAAATTTCATAAATTTTAGAGGTGGAATAACTATTATTTTTAAAAAAATCTAGCCATACAAAATTATCTAGGTCCCTTTGACAGTTTCAATAAGAAGGATTTCTCTTATTCTGCTCTTCCAGAGAATCCATATCTCAGATCCTCATATAGAACTATGCCCTAGAGGGATTCCAGGTAAATTAACACTTTTCATTTATAATTAGACTTTAAATTTAAATCCCTCTGCTCTTGCCTAGTTGGGCTGAACTTTCGTCTAATGCAATGTTTCTCTCACAGAAGACGTAAACTAAAATCTAATTTGTGGGATCAACTCCTGTTCCATTTTTCCTGGTTGATGCCATGGGCTTGTGAGAAGGAAATGAAGTGTTTCTGCCCAATGGCTCCCTATTACTATTCAGGAAGATTAAGAGAAAAGCAATGCAGAGAAGACAAGCAATCCAAGAGCTATAATGTGACATGAAAGGGAAACTGGAAACGGAAGAGTTCTTCATTTTTTCTTTCTTTCACCAGAAATCACAATCTCCTGCCATTATGCTTTTGCCATGACTAACTTTAGTGCTTATTCTTATGAGTTAAGTGTAGGATTAAAAAGGGAGGTAGAGTTGAGCTTTATTTTTTTTCCTAACCGAGAAATGAGACTAAAGACTTACAAGGTAAATAACAAGACCAGTCCAGGAGATCTAGTGATATAATAGGGAAAGATAAAATTTCTGATTTAAGAGGTCACGGATTGAGCTGGTAAAATTCAAGGACCTTGCTCAGCATGTCACCACTTGAATATAAAGGTCAATCCAGGCAAAAATGGGAACCAGGAGAACAGCAGCGGAAAATGAATAAAGCTTTAATTTAGACACAGGCCCAATAGCAAAAATGGAACAAACTAATTGTGAGGCATAAATAAATAGGAGCCCAACTATAAATCTTGATAAAGATATGCAGAGAGGAATCTAAGGGATAATAAGCCCGTTAGACAGCTTTGACACTGGTGTGTGGAAAAAGAGTGAGTGTATGGATTTCAATGAAAAAAGTTAAAAAAAATAACTGGATATCTATAAGTGAATATGAGAACCTGTCAATAAGACAGTGTAAAGCATGCTAACACTTGATTAATGTGGTAAACCAAGTCACCTCTCTGGGCTTTAGTTTTCTCTTCTGAAAAATGAGGGGATTAGATTGAACTTGATGATTCATAATGTTCTTTAATGATTTAAAAATCTATGACTTATGGCTCTAAGTTGAGTTGAATAAAGTATCTATTTATCTGCAACAAATTTATTTAAACTCAAAAGTGTTTTTTTCTTTATTGATTAAGCTATTACATACTTATATGTGTCTTATCCCCTGTGCCCTCACCCCCATGGTGTCTGTGTCTACTGGTTTTGCTTATATGCGTGCATACAAGTCCTTTGGTTGATCTATCCCCTTTACCCATACTTTCCCTCTGAGGTTTGATGGTCTGATTGATGCTTCTCTGTCTCTGGATCTGTGTGTGTTTTTTTTCATTAGTTTATGTTGTTCATTATATTCCACAAATGGGCGAGATCATGTGATATTTATCTTTCTCTGACTGACTTATTTCGAAGGTGTTTTTTTTTAACAAGAATAACAAAATTTTGCTAAAGTTATGTCATATAATGAAAATAATCCATGATGGTAATCTGAAGAGTGTTCAGTGGAAAGATTGAGATCCAAAAAAAGAGAAAATCCTGATTTCTCAGATGGTAGTAATGAAAATCCATCATGAGGTCCTTTTGTTGTAGAGTTATGTGTTAAATCAGTGCATTCAAATGTATGTGCATAAATACAATGTAGGGATATTGTCAAAGTTCTGAATCAGTAGGTCTTAGGGGTGGGGGTGGTACTGAGCTTTTTATTTCTAACAAGCTCCTTTGAGATAGCAATAAATATCCCTTTTTTCATATCCAAGTACATATTATATTCTGATGGTTTAAAGTGAAATAAAAGCAAATCCATGTATTCCATATTGGTTCATAAGTCAGTTTTTGGCAATTTTCACAATGCCATTCATCCAGAACTAGTCCTATATCTATCCTGTAGCAAAGACAAGGAAATACAGCCAGGATTTAGATAATGGAGGGGAACAAAAGAATACACTGATTTGGTTTTTTATGTAAAAAATTAAGACTGGTGAATTTTAAATCTCAGTTGTCTGACTTAGTTTATTTTAGTGGAAGACAGTTTAGAAGTAGCAAGGACAGAAAGGGAAAAATCATTAAACCAGACACACTAAAGAACCAGACACACAGTGATGAAGGAGATTGAAGAATCAGAATTGAGAAAAACACAGCAATCAGGAAGCCATATAATGTATGGTCCAACACACTCAGAAAACATGGTACTTCCTAGGGGATTCATTCTCTTGAATACAGGACAATAGTTTTGACCCTCATATCATCAATCATAGGATAGTATGGTGCAATTTTATAATTAAATGTGTATGTTTTAATCATATTGAGCATTTTCTCTACTAGAACAGGTTATTCCCAGGGAGAATACATAAAAGAGGTGTCAGTGTCAATATACACATTTATGCTGCCTTAGGCATAATTCAATCTATTTTATTAGACTGAATATAAACTGCATTCTGTGAAGACTGTGTTGGCATAGAGAAAAGACTTATTGCTGTTAAAAAATGTATCTGGATACTTTTTCCCATGCATCACTTGAACTCACTCTGCCAGGTCACCGTTTAAAGATTTTTACCTGTGGAATTTTTCACATTCCAGTCATTGTACCAGTAACACTCTAGAAGTGGAATTAGTACTGCTGCTATCATTCTCTACACTCAGATATGATTCCAAGGTACATTTTAAGACATTGTGTTTCCCTAGCAAGTAACTAGGAGTTTGAAAAAGTAAGGCTCAAAAGTATATTTTTCCTTTAGCTGCAATTGTCCTCTTTCCTAAAATTTTTCTTTATTGAGAGTTTCTAGGTTGCAAGTGCCTTCAATATTTAGGCATTGTAGTCAAGTTTTTATTATCTCACATTTTCTAAATACTAAATGCTTGAGCCTCTTTTGTCCCTACCCTTTCACAAACATTCAGTAATGCCTTAAACTAGAAGAGTGATATCAAGTGACCATGTGGGATAAAATTATTTTAACACTTAATGAAAGAATTCAGTAAATAAAGATATTTGTTCAGGTTTACTTTGTAATACTGAATCCTCTTAGCCTGTAGTACATTTGAAAAAGGAGTAAAAGTACTGTTCTTTCTGAAATACACACTTGTGTTCTGTGATTCTTTATTTCCTGTTTTTCTATTATTTAAAATCTCTCTCTCTCCTCTCTCTCTCTTGTTGTTTGGGAGGAATGGTTAAGAAGAAAGAAGGATATATATTAGGATTTAGGATTGTGATTTCTAAATGTTCTTTTCATGTAAAATTAAGAAATATACTTCTATTGGATTTTTTTCTTCATCATTTATTGAACTGAACTCAATAAATCTTGAATCTTTTTGATACTAACCTTTTTGAATACCCATTATCTTTGACTCTTAATGGACTCCCATAAGTAAAAAATGAATTTTCAGTATCTGTACTTTTTACTCAATATTAATCTGCAATTTGAATACAAATGATTCTTCCAAAGAAGAATCAAGTTATAATAGCATAATACATACTTTGAGTATCATGTACACTTGAGTTTATACTCAGGACACTTGTATATCAAGGGATACAAAACTGCCATGAGAAGGTATATAGAACATAGCTGGAACATTGTGAAAAAATAGACTTGTCATTCATTAGTTACATGTAAACCAGAAATCATATTATCTATGCATATTTAAAATGGCTAAATTCATTGCTAAATTGGCTTTTGGTCAAATAATCAGTTATTCTTCTAATGAAGTAACCTCTTTTCATTAGATCCTAAAGGAAAAAAAGTGGAAGTTACAAAAAGGAGTAATAATTAGGAATGACTTATTTAGATATTAATAGAACATTTCCACCGTTGTATCTCATTCAAGTAAGTTTAATACTGCTATGCATCAGATGTCTAGAAATTTGAAAAGTTTGCTTGGGGGAACGCAAATAAAAAGTGAAGAAGTTCATAAGTTTATTGGAGGAATAAGAGATATAGCCATCAAATGCCTTATCATAATTTGATTTAAATGTGTTAAAAATAGAAACATAATTTTGCTTGGATTTGTCAATGTAAAGTATTTATGTGACCAAAATAGAACTATTGGCTTATGTTAGATTTATAAGGTATCATTAGGCTGTGCTTATTTCCCTCTAGCAGGGTTTATTGGTGATGTTTTAAAATTGCAAACAGTATATTTCAAACAGCTTTGTTGTGTAGCCTATTTGAATCAACATGGAAAGTTGTAGAAGAAAAATGGAATAATAGTTTAGTAAAAGAATGCTATCATAAATTATAAATGAAATGTTGTTCTCTTCTTAAGGTGTTGATTTTGTCTACTGAGCAAGGGTATTCATTCAGAACTATAGTAACTAAAAAAAGAAAGAAAATAAAAAAGCAAGCAAGGAAAAATATAGGTAAGGAGATATATTCTCTAAAATCTCACTTTTTATAATTCTAAATTTTAACCTGAAGTTTATAAATTCAATGAAGTTTAGCAATTATTAGCATTCTCCCTAATACATTATAAGAGCATTTCTATAGAAAACAAAAATTGTTTCAATGGTTTTATGCTTTGGGCTATTTAGATAAGGAATTTAGTTTGATATTTTTGAAGTTCTATGGAAATTAAACATTAAATTCAGTATGAATATTAAGTATACATTTCAGATTACTGTTCTCAGATCTGTAATATGGGAGAACACTGTTTTAATTCAGGAATGCCAATCCAACTGTATAAAAACAGCGTCCACTAGCTGAATGGCCTTGTACAAATCATTTAAAATCTCTTTGTCTCTAATTCCTCATCTGAGAAAGAGCAGTGTAAATATGTTTTGGAGAGCAGGGTCACTCAATAACTCCTGTTATAAGAGTCTGTAGGTGCATGCCCATTTCAATAAAATAGTAATGATGATAATAAAGAAGTAATAACATTTATGGAGTACATGATGTACCAGACTGTGGTAAGCAGAATGACATGCTACCCACAACTCCCTCCCCTGGATGTCCCCATTCTGTTCCCCAGAACCCAGGAATATGGCACTTTACATGGTAGGGACTTTGCAAATGTGATTAGGCTAAGAAACCTTTCCTGCAGCGGTGAGGGAAAGATAGATCCAATGTTGCTGGCTTTGCAGCAGCAATAAAATACTCTAACATATCAGACTCCACTGTGGTAATTTAAATTAACTCATTTTGGCCTCAAAACAACACAAAGAAACAAAGACCATCATTATCCCTAGTTTACACATAAGGAATTTGAGGTTTAGGTTGTTTAAGTAACTTCTCAAGCTCACAGTTTATGTAGATGATGAAGCATGCATTTGATCCCAAGACTGTTTTGTCTACTAAAGACAATATGTTTAAAATACCCCTATGTATTAAAACCATTTAAGAGTTTCCTGTTTATTTCCTCTACTGTAGAACAAAATCTTTTTTTTTTTTACCAATTGCATAGGGGAAAGAAGGCCAGTGAGGATAACTGTGATATATTCTAGAATGTAGCAAAGGGTCTTTTGTTTGATGAGGGGTTTCCTTCCTCCCTCCCTCCCTCTCTCCCTTCCTTCCTTCTTTCCTCCTTTTTCTTTTTCAGCCTAAGCAGTACCTTACTTACCTAAGAAGAAAGTTTGATCTCTCTTTTTAAAATATGTGTTCAACACTGATTTGCCAGGCAAAAATGCCCCAATCTGTTCATCTTCTCTCTTATTCTTTGTTACTCCCACATGCCTTTCTTCTCCTTGGTGCTTTAATGCTTCTTTTCTCCTTCTTTCAAAGCCTTCCTACCTTCCTTTTTACTCATCACGTTGGGGAGGTTTTGTTTTTTGTTTTATCATCTATTTATTCACTTACTTAGTGACTGTCTGACTGACTGACTTACCTGGGAGCATTGGATATTATATCTCCTCTTTACCAAAATAGTACTTCTTCCTGCCTCTGAATGACATCCGAGGTCATGAGCTTCTGAGAGCTGTGAGGTGTCTTTGCAAATCACCTGACAGGTCATTCCATGTCAGAAAGTGGGAATGATCTTTACTATCCAAAAATAAAGACCAAAAATAAATTGATAAACATAAACAGATACAGAGGCAGAACAGCATTGAACAGACTGTCAACCTACATCTGGAAGGCTGGGGAGGGTTGCGGGGGAGTTAAGAGATCAACTGAAAACTTGTATGCATGCATATGAGCATAATCAATGGACACAAGATACTGGGGGAGGGTAGGGGAGGAAGGGGGAAGGGCAAGGGAAAAAATGGAGATCTATCTAACATTCGTTGTAATACTTTAAGCAATACAAAATTTAAACAAAGAAGAAGAAGAAAGTGGGAATGACCAGAATGTAATGTAACTCCTTGGTTTCTTTTCCTTTGGTGCTGCATGCCTTTGAAGCTTAGGGGCTCCTGGTATCTCAGAACCTCCATAGGCAGGAGCTCCTTTGGTGTGAACTGCAGTACAAGAAGGAAATTCTGGGGTGAAGAGGAGGAAGTTGAACAGGGTGAAGTAAGGGAGTTTTGCTTATTTTGCATGTTCTGAGAAAAGGCAGATGGAATAAGGATGGAGGAGGAGGAGAGAGAAAGTTAATACTTTAGATACCGTCACCCAAACAGGCTTTATAAGAGCCTCCTGTCCTCCTCAGTCACTGTAAAGGAAATATATATTTTATATCTCTTCACTGTCTTCAGTTTTGTTCGACTTGGCATACAGTCAGCACGGACATCACTCTGCATGCTCTCCCATTTGTCATTCTCCACCAGGTCTTCTGACATCCTTGGTGCTGAGCACATTAACAGAGCAGAGTGATGGAGGTAGATAAGACTATCTTTAGGGAAAGTTGTGAGGTAATTTATTATTAATAGAAGAGGTCCTTTTTGCAGAGATGACATCTCACCCTGTTGAGAGAGGTTAGATATTCCGAGTGTCCAATTAAATAAAAATACGTGTATGTGTATCTGGCAGAGTAAAGAGGAGAAAAGAAGGAGCAATGAAGAAGTGCAGTAAAGATTAGCCCTCAAGATTAAAACAGAATAGGTTTGTTCCATCTCCTCTTTTACCCTATTACTTCTTTCTAACTACTCTCAGGAGCTAGATAAATTCTTCTATTTTTGAATTAAAGCAATGAAGAAAAGAAAGTTTTGTAATATCTTAAGGAAAATAATTCAAATAAAGTGTACTTGCTTTCCACCTAAATCCAGAGAACCATGCTATTTTCTGTTTCTTTTCTTCAAACAACAACGAATCATTCTCACTAGGAAAGGGGGCTTTTAAAAGGTCACTGACTATATTGAAGATAATAAATGATTTCCCTGTAGATGTGAAATAGAAAGAGGAGGTCGAGAAGGCAGAAAAGCATTCTCCAGTCATTCTAATGGGTAAGGAGCTTTCTTCAAGTTCTCTTTGTCTTTGAATTTGCATATATCAGAATTGATCACCCTGCAATTTACGGTAACATGGAAAGTTTCATGCAGGATTCTAGGTGTCTTTTTTGGGGGGAAAATTGACTTTCTGATGTGTTGTGCTCTAGTTAGCCACCTCTATTTTTGTGAAAATACCAAAGGTTATTAAATAAAATTCCTTTAAAAAATGAATGTGCTTGGATGCTCTCCTGACGACTACATTTCTTGTAACGTGATGAACACCTATTACGGTTTTGCAGTGGTGTTTAGAGTTTCGAATATTATGCCTTGCTGTCACCATAAATGCATTCGTACTTGGCAGACTATGTCTCAGTTTTTCATTGGGTAGATATGGTCACTTGTATGTTTCCAAACAGATTGCTTTGGCTCTTCCTGTTTGAGAGGGAGATTGAACTATTCTTTGTGAAGCACCTGCCATGTGCCAGAGTGACGGATGTCCTGCATTTATTACCTACTTTGTGCTGAAGGATAGGTATAATTAGTCCCATTGTGCAGTTTGTGAAGTAGAGAGGCATAGAGGTTAAGAAATGTATTGAACATTATACTGCTGCGAGGAAGTCATGGTGCTGGGGTTCAAATAAGAACTTTACCAAACCTCTGGGGATTTTCCGCCAGGCAGTAATTTTCTGCCTCACTCTTCTGTACTTTCTGCTCAATTAAATATGAAACTTCAGCATAAGTGAGAAGTTTTCTAAAAATTAAATGTGTGAAGACTTTGTTACTAAATGTTGGATTTAGGTCTCCATACTAAATAGAGAAGAATCACAATGCAATTTGTCTTAAGTTTGATAACCTTGTTATCAGTCTGTCATGTTTGTCTGCCTATAGTCGAGTGTGTTTTAATTATCTGTTTATTAGTATAGTATATGTTTATCTTTCTTGCTGTCATCTGCTCAGTGTGACACAACATATTAGCTTTGCTCCATTGGTGAAGAAATTTTGTGCTTGGAGCTCTACTCTCTGCTTGGAGGCTACTGACATAGAAGGAATCTAATAAAGTTCTCCAACTTAAAAATCTTCAGAGGTACAGAACGGCCCAGTAATGAACCAAAAGTTCAGATAGAAACCTTTTAGCTTAACAATTAAAGTAGCACCTTGCTAAATCTCTACTATATTATTCTTATATATGAGAAAACAATAGGGGTTATGGTATAATGTCTTTAGTACTCCCCCCCCCCCATTGAGTTCTATCACAAGCTGCTCTAATGAAGTAAAAAAAAAAAAGGTTCTCCAATATGTTGTATAAATATTGATGTTTTGCAGAATTCTCTGAATTGTAGTAATCTATGGTCAAAAGATATATATGTTGGGCAATAGAAAAGATACAGCTTATCTCACCTTTCTTTAGGCAAATGAATGGCAATAAATTAAATAGTATAATGTCACAAAATTACTTCTGAGTTCATGAAAGTTGTTAAAATGTATGACCTAAATGTAAATGATGTTGAAGTCACTATTAAACTCCAAGCAAAGTAGAATTTTCAAAATCACTTAAAGTAGAAATCTTATCCTATGTAATAAAAGCCTAATATGCAAATTGACCGAATGGCTGAATGACTATTTGCTATGATGCGTACTGACCACCAGGGGACAGACATTCGACACAGGAGCTGCTCCCAGGCCAGCCAAGGTCGCTCCCCTGATTGCCCTGCCAGTTGCACCACAGATTGGCCCTGATTACTGTGAGCCTCTAGTATCTTTAATATCTTAAGAGCTAGAAAATAATTTAAAATGTGCATATATCTTATATCCTCTAAGAGTAAATAACTTTAGGTAAGAGGAGACCAAAATTGATAAATGAATTACTAGTTAAGACAAAAGATCAGATTAGAATGTTATTTACAGTTAAAAATTAAAGAAGAAATTTTATAGAGTTTCTTCATGATAAAATATTGTCAGTTTAGTAAATGAGCCTAGTAATAAGGTATATTTTATTTATTCTTTTCCAAATTCCCAGAAATCTCAGCTAACTATTACATGGTTTAATTTCTAACCATATATAGACAAGTTATTTCACTCTATCTTGCTAGATAGAAAAAAGAAATTTAATGCCTTAAAATATGTTCTATAAATTAATTAATGTCCTTCTGCATACCATTTAATTTTTGTTCATTAATTAAAATCCTGGGGGTGACTATCAAATCTCAGAGGGAAGGCGTGGGAGGGGAGGTGAGAAGAGATCAACTAAAGAACTTGCATGCATATATGTATAACCTATGGGCACAGAAAATAGGGTGGTGAAGGCCAAGGGTGGGTGTGAGTGGGCTAGATGGAGTCAATATGGAAAAAAAGGGAGACACACATAATCCTTTCAACAATAAAGATTTTTAGAAATCCGCTGGGCATAAAGAAGTGGCTATGTGTTGTAATTGGCCTATCAAGTTTAAATGCAAATAATTAAGGAGGATAAACATTAATGGGATGGCAAGCAGAACCACATTTCCTCATGATCCTCTGGGGAAAGCCTGGGTGCTTTCTAGAGAGTACAGCTTACCCTGCATTCAAATATGGCCACCCCTCTCTTTTGCATTCTTCACTACTCTACTTTCATTTAATTCTAGCAATCCCGAGGGAGGACTACTGTTTTAAATTAAATTTTTTAAATTGCTGTGCTGATGAATACTTGTCCTAAAATTAATTTAAAAATTAATATTATACCTGCTACCATTTCTTATTTCAAATTACTTTACAGAACAACCACTTTGTTTTCAGAGCCTATTTGTAGGACATCAGTGTGCTTTGGATTGCTTCTCTCATAGAGTTTATTCAGGATCCTCATTATACCATTTGTTTAGGACTTCATATCAGTGACAATCTCCTAATTTATTTCTTTGATGTTATACTTGATTTACTAGCACAGTTTCCACATTCATTGACAGCAGAATTCTAACTCAATGACAAATATATGAATCATTGTGAATATGTTTAAGAACAACAAATCTGCAATTATTCAAACCAGTTTCTTCTAATCAAGGGGAATAGTATACTTCATTTTTTTGTTGTTGTTGTTAAGTATAAACACGATGCAAAGTTGTTACTAATAAGGGACTAACAATCTGACTTTTCTAAAGTGAGATTTATGCACTACTTTTATTTTATTATGTAAGTTTTTTAAATGAAATATTCTAACCTCAAGGTTCTTGCTCCATTTTCCTTCTATTCCAGAGTGGTCATTTGACTAGCAAGAGCATAAACTAAAAATGGTAATAGTCAACCAGTTTATTCCTACTTTCAACACCTACAAAGTATTAAATATCAAGTTACACCCATCACTCCTTGAATGACAAAACGTTTGGTGTTGTGTTTTGTTGACAGTGACATATTTAGGGGGAATAGTAATAAGTTTCCAGCCACACCATTACTTACAAGTAACCAATTAAGCCACTCGTAACCTGCTGTCAGAGAGCTGCAATTGAAATAAACTATTCTAGTTTATATTAGAATGGGAGGAAACTCTTGATATATAAAAATCGCCATACTTCCTTAATATTAATATACAAAGAATGACTAATTTTCTCCTAGTTCTGCTTGCTTCCTTCCATTCCTCTCTTTCTCTTTTCTTTCCTCCCTCCTTCACTCCAAAATCAATATCTCTTCTTTTCTTTACAGAAAGAATGAATATTTATTTATTATTTTTTCATTTACAGTTTGTTGTCAATATTATTTTGTGTTAGTTTCAGTTGTATAGCATAGTGATTAGACAATAATATACTTAACAAAATAATCCCCCTGATAGTGTCTTTTTTGAAGTGTTTCATTTCTAACTTTAGAAGCGCCAGAGAAAGTACTGATACAGTATTTACACTTTACCAGTGGAAAGGCAGTGGTCTATTATATACTTCATTGCATGTCATGGTATCTACACTTGAAAATGCATTATCTTCTACATATCAGTTATGCCAAACTCTCCAAAATTCAATACTTAAAAAATACTAAAATGCCATGATCTGTATAGCTGGGCTCAGGTTCTGACAGAGGGGCTCAAGTGAAAACACTAGAAAAGAAATATGAATTATTAAGGGGTGGGAGCCAGGTGGTGTCTCTCTCTCATGAAGAGCATACTGACCTCTGGCCAGTCCATTTTTTATTTACTTGAATACACATTTGTCCTTTAGTAATGGATACAGGCATATCAAAGGTTAGTAAAGTTTGGTAAACAGTAAAAGGATTCTCAGGTTAGGGAATTGCCGTGAACCACCACTATATCAACAGAAGAAGTGCTTAGCTTCAGCTCTGCTAATGCCCAAGGTCCATTGGCCTTCCATGTTCCTTACTGCACTTTCATGATACTATTGGAAATGGGTGGCTTCCCGCACCAAGATGATTTAGAACAAATGCATGGTGTGGTGTTAATAAAAATAATAACTGGATTGAGAATCAGAAGGGTCATTTTCTTAAGTCAGTTCTGCCTTTATTACTAAAAATTCTCTGGTCCTCAGCTTCCCCAGTTACATGATGGGAGTCCTGCAGAAAATAATCTCCATGGGTACTTCATATTCTAATGTACAATGTACAATGTCTGTATAACACTAAACATCTTAACTAATAAAAGCGTAATATTGAAATTAACCGTTTCTCCGGGATAGGATAAGCCACGCCCACCAGCCAATCAAAGCTGCTGTATGCAAATTAGGCCAGCCAAGATGGCGGAGGCCGCAGCCCTGGTGTGCAGCTTCTCCGGGACTGTGGCCTCCGCCATCTTGGGAGCCTCCGTCCGGGGAAGGCATTGGGCGCCTTGGGCCTGCGGATGCCTTCCCAGGCGCCTGGGGGGGGGGAGAGGGTGTGGGGACCAGGCAGCCAGACCCCGCGGCCCCCTCTTGGGAGGCCGATGGGGTGGCCAGCGCCACCTGATGGACCTCCCAGGTGGAGAAGGCTCAGTGGGGGGCGGGGAGCAGCGGCCGAACCCCTCGGCCCCCTTCTGGGAGGCTGATGGGGTGGCCAGCGCAGCCCTATCTGCCTCCCAGGCAGAGAAGGCTCAGTGGGGCGTGGGGAGCAGCCGGCGGGACCCCGCGGCCCCCTCCTGGGAAGCCTATGGGGTGGCCAGCACCACCCCATCAGCTTCCCAGGCGGATGGCCCAGAGGGTCAGTGGGAGCTGTGGCCAGCCTGAAAACTGCCCTTAGCCCCTCACCCAGGCTTGCCACACCCCCTGGGTGAGGGTCCCCACTGGGGAGCTTGACTAGCCTGCAAACAGACATTGGCCCCTCACCCAGGCTGGCCAGGCACACCAGCAGGTGGACATCCCCAGAGGGGTCCCAAATTGTGAGAGGGCACAGGTCGGGCTAAGGAAACACCCCCCCCCCCAACGCCCAAGTGCACAAATTTTTGTGCACCGGGCCCCTAGTTTCCTTATAAAAGTGCCAGGACAGAAATATTTCATAAAGCCAGAGGCTTCTTACCTGCCAACCTCCACCATTCAGGGCTCAGCCCAGAATCCGTGGGAAACACAAAGGTTCTGAGCAGCCCAAATAAATGTTGATGTCCATGAACTAAACCTTGTTCTGAAGGCACCTCCTTGGGGCCCTCACTCCGAGACTGTTTACTCTCTAAATAGAATCTCTTTTTAAGTTTGATTGTCTTGTTTTCAAAGGCCTGGCACTTTGGTGGCAAATTGGAAAGGGACTGCAAGGCAGCCGCAGAGTGGAGCAGTGCATGGGCAAGTGCTCCGCAGGCTCTGAAGTGCTGTGCAAGGTGAGCTCCGAGCAGGAGTGACAGGAAGAGTGAGAAAAAAGATCAATCACCTCAAACAAAACAGCAATTTCAAAAGCCTGTTGGGGCGGGCTGTTTAGTATCCTGGCAAACAGGTTTAATCATTTTAGTGGTTCCCAGACGCTCACTGAATTATAGCATAATATGCTTATGGAAATAACTGAGTTATCACAGAAAAGTTTGTTTATAGTCTGAATAACACTGGCTTTAAAAGGTGGCATACTTGGTGATGTACTTGGAAGGTGTATGTTCAAACACTACAAAATGTTAACTATTGCCATATTTAAAGTCAGGAGAGTATGCAACATGGTAAAAATGTTTTCTTGTAAAAGAATTAAAAATCTACAAAACACAATTTGAATTACCTAGAAAATTATATCTGAATAATCTTAAACACATAAAACATTACTCTAATTTTGAAATGCAGTTAATTTTTATTATCCATAATGAAAATAATTAAGATAAAACAACACTAACTTTGTTCCATATTTAAACAAAATGATTTTTTCTTGGTTCAGAATTTTTGCAGCATCGTTTCTAAACTCATGAGCGTATCATCATAGTACTATTGGAGAGATACAGAACAGGGTATATGCCAACAGTCAAAACATACTACATGCTGAGGAACTATTATGAAAAGTTTCAGTAATTATTAAATGATAGTGGTATCCAATCTAGAGGAAACCAAATTATATCTAAAAATATTAATCACTTGATATAGAGTTAAAACCCCAACTGAAGTTTGTTGATTGTCAAGTTACTAAAATATTCATGGGAACCTCCAACAGTAAATTAAGTTCTGAAATGAGAAATATGTTATATTCTTTTTGTAAGCTTTTTGCAGTCCAGACACAAATGTAATATGGCTTCAAATCCCAGGCAAGCATTAACTATATGCTTTTCTCATATTGTGGAATGTGAATCCTAGACTATTTAAGCCTTGTTTTATATCATATGATCCATGAATAAACTGAGGCCCAGGAAGGCAGGATTACAATGGGTAGAGGTAAAGATAAGACAAGAACTCAGGTCTCTAGACTCCTATGCCAGTGTTCTTTCAACTACAAGTTATAGAACTGATATTTTATCAAGATATCATCTGCTGCATAAAATCAATGGCAGACTTTTTTTAAAAATATATTTTTTGTTGATTTCAAAAAGGAAGAGAGAGAAGGAAAGAGAGAGATAGAAACATTAATGATGAGAGAGAATCATTGATCGGCTGCTTCCTGGACACCCCACACTGGGGATTGAGCCCACAACCCAGGTAGGTGCCCTGACAGGGGATCGAGCTGAGACCTCCTAGTTCATAGGTTAATGTTCAACCACTTAGCCACACTGGGTGGGCAATGGTGGAGTTTTTAATAATAAAGATCTGGGGGACATCACAGTCCTTGATCCTGAGGCCATAATTTTGGGAATCATTTCCCAGAGTTAGGACATTTAAGGCAACCACACAGAAGCAACTGAATAGTGAATAGGAGCAAGGCCATCAGCCAGGCAGGTGCAGGTTAGTGGGATCGATGGAGTACAGATAGCTCAATTACTCCTTTGTACAGCATGGAAAGGAACACATACACACACAGCCACTAGAGGCTGCTAACTCCTGGCTACAAGCAACATTCGCAAGAAATATTTGAAAGATATGTAAGTAATATTTCCCACTCCCTCCCTGTATAGGAGAAGCATGGTGTACCAAATTAAATGCACTAGTAACTGAAGGTGGCAGCACTAGGGCTGGCAAATCTCTGTGGTCACACTGTCACTTGGGAATTGGGATGTTTAAACAATAATAGCACCATGGCTTTGTACTTTACATCAGATCTTTGCATGAGGTCCTTAGTCCACTCATTGGTGTTTGCAGAAACACTTCGGGAGTCCCAAAAGAATCCAGGAACTGCTCTAAAGAAGAAAAATTACTAGTGACAGAAGAGCACAATTTTATGTCTTTTTCTCTTACATTTTGTGTTTGAGCTTTCTTTATCAAAGCTCTAATTGGTAAGTATAAAGCTGTAAAAAAAAAAAAGCAACATTTCTAGTTTGGGACTTTTCTCTTTCTGTAGTGTATAGGTTTTACCAACAAGGTCTTGCATGTGTTAAAGTCAAAATGCATGTTACATTAACAATCTGAGTTTAGAAATCCAGGCACCTAATGCCAACAGAGTTAATATTTGCTTTGGACTGCTCTGCTTATTTAGTCTCAAGCTTCTCCAAAAAGCTAACACAAAACGGCAGCTTTCTTATTTGCCTAGCGAGCATGTGATTTCACACACAGTGTATGATGTACTTCTGCAGAGACTGAGTATTAGCTGTTCTTCATGTGAACAGTGTACCTAGCTGTGTTGGGAAATGTGAACTTTGTAGTTGCGCCATACAGCAAACTTACTGAAGCTCATGTCAGTTACACTTTGGAAATGTCTCCTCTTCATAATTCTTCCTCTTCTTCATTCCTGTTCCTATTTTACTATGATTATGTGACCTTCTAAACAGTTTAACTTCTTAACAGGTCTACCCTCCCCCCCCCCCCCCAGTTCCTTCTCCATCTGGTTATCCTCCAGGCTACGGCAGAAATCTGACTACTTCACTGCCATCCTTTTATTGCCTCCTCACTCCTAATGGGATAAGGTCCAAATTCTTTCAGCTATTATTTAAGGGCTTTCAAAGTATTACCCACCAAGTTCCTTTTCCAGCTGTATTTCCTCTGCTGCCTCTCACGTGCCCTCCGTGTCCTTTTGTTCCTAGCCTTGCTTCTGCAAGGGGTTTCTTGCATTTTCCTTTTCACTTGAGTAAGTTCTCATCTGTGAAGATTACTGTGAATATCCTTTTTAGGTAAGCTCTTCTCCAATCTATTTGTCAATCTCTCCTGTGCTCATACAACATTTGGCATATATTCCATTTAATTAAAACCAGGGAGACATAATAGCTAATACATTTTGAACTTTATTGAGACATTTTATAAATTCTTAACGTTAAAAACTGTATATATTTTTAACTATTTATACTTAATGCATGTAAGGTATACAATGTGATGTTTTGATATCTGTATACATTGTGAAATGATTACCACATTCAAGTTAATTTACATATCACATATTTACCCTTTGTGTGTATGTGTGTGGGGAAGATAAGAACCTTGAGATCTACTCTCTTGGCAAATTTCAAGTATATATAGGTTAATATTAAGTATTGTCATCACACTATGTATTAGGTATTCAGAACTTATTCATCCTATAAGTTAAAATTGATACCCTTTGACCAATGTGTCACCATTTTCCCCTTACATCCCCAAATCCATCCTTCTTTCTACTTCTATAAGGTTTTTTGTTTGTTTGTTTTCATTTTAGATTCAACATGTAAGTGAGATTTGTATTTGTGAGTAGGTATTTGTCTTTCTGTGTAAAATTTATTTCACTCAGCATAATGTCTAGGTTCATCCATACTGTCATAATTAGAGGATTTTCTTCTTTTTTTGAAGGTGAATAGCATTCATATGTGTGTATGTGTATCATTTTCTTTATCCATTGATCCATTGACAGACAGTTAGGTTGTTTGCATATCTTGGCTATTGTGAATAATGCTGCAATTACCATGAGAATGTAAACATACTTTTGACAGTGTGCTTTATTTCCTTGTGATATATACCTAAAAGTGGTAGAAGTAGGATTACTGAATCATATGTTTCTATTTTTTATTTTTTGAGACTCTCTGTACTGTTTTCTTTTACATTTTATTTTTAATTGATTTTTAGAGAGAGAGGGAGAGAGAAAGAGAAACATGGATGTGAAAATGAAACATTGATTGGTCTCCTCCTGCACACACCGGGATTGAGCCCACAACCCGGGCATGTGCTCCAGCAGGGTAGCGACCCTGCAACTTTTTGGTGCACCATGACGCCCAATCAACTGAGCCATATCAGCCAAGATCCTCTATACTGTTTTTTGTTTGTTTGTTTTTATGACAGTACCCATTTAAATTCCCACAAACAGTGCATATTGTTTCCCCTTTCTTTACATCTTTGCCAACACTTGTCATTTGGCTTTTTGGTAATAGTCATTCTCACAGGTGTAGGGTGATATCTCATTGTAGTTTTATTTTTTTTAAATGTATTTTTATTGATTTTAGAGAGAGGAGAAGAGAGATGGAGAGAGACGAAGAGGAACAGCAATGTAAGAGGGAAACATAGATTGGTGGCCTCCCATAAACTCCCCCATCTAGGATGGAACCTGCAACCTGGTCATGTGCCCTGCCCAGAAATCAAAACTGTGATCCTTTGATGCACTGGATGACTCTCAACCAACTGAGCCACACAAGCCAGGCCGTGGTTTTGATTTGTATTTCCCTGATGATTAGTAATGTTGAGCATCTTTAATAATAGCTAATATTTACTGAGCACTTCTTCCATGAAAAGCACTCTTACGCAACTTACATATATTTATTTATTTAATAGTCACCTTAATTCTGTGGGCTTCACAGAATTACTGTTTTTGTCTTCCATTTAATAGCTGGGGAACTTAAGCGCTTATCAGTTAAATAACTCTCTCCTGCCTTATTAGTAGCAGGGCTCAAGTCTTACTCATGCGATCTGAGTCCAGAGACTATGCTTTAACTGCAGTGCCATGCTGCTAGTTGTATTTCATTTGCTTCGTGTAGAGTTTAATCTCGAATAGAGAATGTCTTTATATTTGTATGCCCAGCAGAAACATAGTATCTGATATGATGTAACCAATCAATAGCTTTTTATCCAATGTCTTTGAATTAATATGAAATAGAATCCTTGGATTAAGGGAAATTTGATTTTCAAAAGTTTATAGAAAATATTCATAGGAAAAATTAGGAAATGTTTAGCATAGGTCAATAACTAAAAAAAATTATGATATGAAGATGCATCATGTGGCTCCTGATGTTTAAAATATATCTTTTATTTTTAGTATTTTTTAAATTTTTTCTCCTTTTTATTGAATTTATTTGGGTGACACTAGTTATCAAAATTATACAAGTTTCAGATGCACAATTCTACACTTTATCTGTACACACTATTGTGTGTTCACTACCCCAAATCTTCTTCTATTACTATTTATCCCCCCCCATTCACTCCTCCACCTCTCTTGACCCCCCTCCTCCCAGCACTCACATACATCTTTTACATTTTCTCAATTAACATCAACAATACTGGATAAATGTATAAACTACATATTTATATGTAGTCTATTTCCCAGGCACATGCAATTTTTCTTTTTCAATAGATTTCACTAGATTTCCATATACATCCTCATAAATTGTCTTATAACTGCAAAGTTTTTAGAATGAATACCACACTTCCATAATGACATATTTCTAAATCCCATGTGTATCAGTTATTTTTTCATTGTCCACATGTTGACCTTGGGTGACTGTTAGATAAGGTGTTATGTTGGAAATTTCCATTGTAGAATAGCTTCGAGTTTTTAAAATTAAATGTAAGAATTAATGGATTTCTGAGTAACAAACTCTAAAGTCATACTAATCACCTAGAAGGTATTTAATATATACTTATTGATTGAATATGTGCCAGTAATCGTATTTGTATGTTGAAGCTGCCTGCAGTTCAAAAAAGGTAAAGAAGAAAATATTTTCAAGTTGATTCCGGAAATGTTCTTTATCATCTGTATAATGTACTCAGAGAGGTAGCATTATGGTTGAAAAGCATGCACTTACTCGTATTTTTGTAGGAAGCTAGCTTGGAAATTACCATTGGCTTTTCAGACAATGATGGTCTAAATATTTCAGTCTTTTCCATTTGGTTGGTTTGTTTATTAATTCATTTCTTCCTGGGAGGATGGTAGCTTTTTGAGTTCTTTCTGTTATAGAACTTTAATGAGATTCCTAAACAAAAGTCATGATGCATCTGAACCCTGGCTGAAACTTAGAGCTCCTCTCTGTAACCTGGAACTCTTTTAATGGGTATGAACAGTGAACTTTTTTAACCTTAATGACACATCTGTCTTTAAAATATGTTAAAAATAGCAGAGCCAAAGAAGTGATATTATAGTATTTAGTTTAGGGGACTTTTTAGTGTCATTATCTCCTTGAGCAGTAACCATGAACAAATTATCAAAGACACTATCTCTTTTAAATGGAAAGATGATCCAAATGTATTGGGAAAATGTGGAGAACATAGTCCTAAAACAGAAATTATTGGGCTTCACCTCAGCCCCAGGCCACTCTGTTCAGCAGAGGTCTCGGTGTGTCAGCACCCCCTGAGGTCCACCTGGGAACACAGCTGCCTCGGCGGAGATCACCTGTACTGGTGGATACAAAACTTTGCCCTGGATGATTTTTATATCCTTCTCTGTGCCATACTCAAGGAATATAGATGACGATATCTAAATATAGAACATGTTCCGTAGACTGAAGAAATGTATGCATATTTTTTTTATTCATAGAGTATGTGTTTTTAGGTTTATGGGAAAATTGAAAGGAAAGTATAGTTCCCATAAACTCCTTCAACAGTGCTCTTTCCCAGATTCCTTTTTATTAACATCTTGTTTTAGTATGGTCTCATTGTTAGAATTGTTGAGTCACTATTGAAACATTATTATTATTAGTCTATAATTTATAGTAGGTTTCCCTCTTTGTATTGAACATTTTATGGGTTTGTACAAGTGTATAATGACTTGTATCCACCACTATAGAGTCAGAATAATTTCACTGCCTGAAAATTTCCTGTATTCCATGTATCCTTTCTTCCCCCTCTCTTTCTGCCCAAACCCCTGGCAACCACTGATCTTTTCCCTGTCTCCATAGTTTTGTTTTTCCTATAATGGCATGTAGTTGGAACAATACCGCGTCTATCCTTTTCAGATTGGCTTCTTTCACGTAGCAATATGCATGTAAGGTTCCTTTGTGTCTTTTTATGACATGATAACTCATTTCCTGTTAGTGTTGAATAATATTCCACTGCAAGACTGTACCACAGTTGGCTTATGTATTCACCTACTGAAGAATATCTTGGTTGCTTCCAAAATTTGGCCATCATGAATAAAACTGCTATAACATTCATGTGCAGGTTTTTGTGTGAGCTTCAAATTTCATCTCACTTAAAAGTTGTAATTGTGAAAAGTATTTTTGATAAAAAGGAAAGACATGGATTTTAAAATTAGAAACACTGGGTTTGAACCCAACATTTCCATTCAATAAAAAGTTCTTGGCAGTCTCTATCTCTACTTCATTACATGTAAAGTGTTGCTCTCTCAGCTGAGTGCCTCATCTACATTAAAGAGCTTTGCTATACCTCTGGCCCCTTATCTGAAAGATGCCTACCTTCTCATTTTTTACATAGTTTACTATGTTCTTTAGAAAATTAGATGAGCTATCATGGAAAGGAGTTAGTATGCCTGGGAATAAATACTCAATTATGACATAGCAGCCCATTGAGAGACAGGTGATCAAATATATTAGTTTATTTTTTGGTGGTCCTTCCTATCTCCAGGGTATTTTTTTAAACATCTAAGTCTAAATGTGGAAAGCATTATAACACTTTTCAAGCAATATTCCCAAATTTGTCATCATATAAAATGAAAAATGAACATGTAATCACTCTATATCTATAGGAGTAATGAGAATTGGACTTAGTTAAGAATTAATTTTGAGCCCTGGCTCTACCACATATTGGCTTAGTGATGTTGGAATCATCTCTTAGCTTTTCAGGGTGAACAGTGTCTTATCAGTAAAATGAAGTATCATAATACTTGTTCACCATAGAAATTTATATGCTCAAAATACAGGACTTTATGAGGTCCAAATGCAAAAACGTACACTATAGATATAAAAGAATATTATGAAGTATAAAGTACCATAAAAAGTCCATTATTATTACTATCATTGCTCTACTATATCACTTGTTTATAATTTAGCTAACTCTTTACTAAATCAAAGTGTGGTGTGTGTATTTTTTCATGTTCATATTGAAGTCCTAGCATACTAATGTCAGAGGAGGATCAATATAGTTATATTCTGCCTAATTTCCTCCATGTGTTAGTTAGAAGCCTCTGAGAACAGATGCCAAAGTGGATTAAACATGCAAGGACCATATTAGAGGAAACACTAATGTCAGAAAAAAATGAGGAGGGAGCTGGTGAGCTGAGCGAATCACCAGACTGCAATGTACAGTAAACCTGACCCTGAGGAAAAAGAGGTTTGGTGGACGTGTCCTAAATTGCCATGCAGTCTAAGGAATGGTTGTCAGAAAGTTGGTGAGTCCTTGGTCATAGTCAGACCTCAGAGAAGTCCCTTGCCTCAGCATACCTTCATATTGCTGCCTTCATATTGCTGCAGCACTCAGTCATGAGCTGGGAACTGCTAGTAGAAAGTATGTCCTTAACACAAACTTGGTGATGGCTAGTAGAGTTTCCCAGTTGGGCTCCTTGAAAAGTTACCTTCCCTTCAGGTAGAAGCTATGAGGTACATTTCATGTCCATCCAACCTCACAAACATGTTTTTCCCTTTGAATAGTAAAGAGGGAGCATTGATGTAGTGATGCTGTGAAGATGGAAAGCCGGAGCAGGTGAGATATGACATAAACTTTTGCAAGCTTGGAAAACCAGCTACAGGTGCCTTTCTCAGGGAGGTGTACACGTGTGGAGTTTAATAGCACTTCACATGCATGGGTTCCTGCGTGATCACAGTCTACAGAAGAGCCAGTTCCTTGTAAGAACTTCTTTCCTTTATCTAGTTTTTTCCCCTACCTGTCCATGATAGCTAGTTTTCCAAAATTTCTTCTGTGATGCATTAAACAGTTTTCTAAATTAAAGCATAAATATGGCACATTTTTATTTATTTATTCTTTTTAAATTCATTTCTATTGTTGACAGTATTGCAGATGCCCCATTCCTCCCCTTCCCTCCCTCCAATCTCTCTCCACCCCGCCCCCCTCTACCTGGCCCCTGCTCCACTCCACGCCTTCCTTGCACTGTCATCTTTGTCATTGGGCTATGCATATGTGCACATATTTCTGTATTTGATATTTTATAAACAGCACAGTTGGCCACTAGTACTATGAAATGGAGCTTTCAGAGTTAAAGTCTTTGGGAGTAAGAGGCAGTTTCAAAGCTGGAGACAACTTCAGGTCCAGATTTCACATGCTCTGCCCTTTAAAACATTCCTCCACACTAACACCCTTAGAAATGATAAAACTACCTTTCAATACAGCTTTCTATACTTTCCCCCACTACTCATTGCCTTCTTAAATTATCCTGTTCTCTTTCCCACTTTTCCTCCCACTCTTCAATTAAGAATAATAACTGTCAGGGAAAATGGAATATATAAAAAGTTATTGTTAATATTAATAGATGACACCATTGCCTCTTCAAGTTCATGCATCCATGGTTACTTCACTGAGCTGTCACTGTGGACAAGCTACAATGGGTATTGTTTTCCCAGCTCACTTGGTCTTTGAGGTAACAAAAGATCTCCAAAGTCTGGAAGATGATTTCCTTTTCATAGAACAGATTATGCTGATTCTAGGTGTATATAACTATTTTGTATTACTTTGAAATTGTATCTTTCCTGTGGTTTTCATCTCTTTCAAAAATATTATCTTGAAAAAATGTTTCTATTTCTTATTTTTACTCAAAACTGGAAAACTAGATTTTATAGTAAGCTGAGTTTAGTTCTTAAAGAAAGGGAAAATGCAATGAAGATCCATCATTTTCTTCCTATGACCTTAAATTATATTACAACATCTCTGAGGAGTTGTCAATTAAAAGCATGGAATTTACACAAATTTCAGTCTCGGAAACCAGCCAGCAATCTGTGCTGAATATGTGGGAAAACCTATTAAATAGATGTTTAACCTTTATTACTTACCATGTTTGATTGAAATATATATCCTCGGGAGACATAGGCAATGCTAATTGGGATTCATGTAAAATAAAAAAGAGCAAAAACCTATTTCAACCTATGTAAACATTTTCTGATACCTAGTTAAATACTTAATATGGAATATTCCAGAAGTGAACCTACTGGAAAATACCATTAAACCAATCCAGAAGCAGAAGTTTACTGCTCTGCTCATTCAATAGCCTTAACAATTAATTTGCTATCACTGGTAATTTATTACCGCAATGATAAATTAAATTTATCTAATGCTATTGAGTATTACTTTAAATGGTAAAGTAATACAATTAGCACAGGTTGTTATTAAGTGAAGTTTTCTGTGAAAATAGTGATGACCTTATTAGCTAAAAATCTTTGTGATATATCTTTCCTAATACATTTTGAGAAGTAGTATAGCTATTAGAAATTTGTTGTTTGGGGATTTCAGAGTGTTATCAAGGACAGCTTTGATTTTCACTAATCAAGAGGTCTTTTAGTTGTCATGGCATTAAATTACTTGCAGAAAACAAATTTACTAATGTCATAATAACTATGAACTCTTTCTGAAGGCTGACTCTAGTCTCAATTCCAAGTTTCCATTACTTCAGATGATACAATTAAGGTTTTTCACAAAGTGTCATGCCTTCTTTCCTATTGATAGTGTTTTCAAGAATACAGTACAGTTATTGTTCTTGCTAAAAATAACTTAACTGTATTCATAATATCAATATGATTTATGTCAAAATGCACAGGAAAATGTAAGTTTCACTTGAATACAACTGAAATTCTTAAGTAGTTAAGCCTGAACTTTCAAGCTTAAAAAATATGCAGAGCAGTGGAGCATAAATGTATTCATCTTTCTTTTGCATTATTTTAACCCAAGGAGTGTTCAAATATTGGTTTCTTCTGCCTACCTCATTTGATAAGCTAGTTCACAGTTGAAGTCCTCAGGATCTGAATATAGTTAATGCAAGAACTAATGCAGAAAGGAGAGCAGAAGGAAGATAATATTTAAAATATATATGTCTAGAATTTAAACTCCATGTGAGCGTTATATTGACTAATTATATGAGTGCAGAACAATTATATGATTCTCCCTTATGTGAGCATTTAAAAAACACAGCATTTAATTCCTAGATAATTAGGAGAAGTGTGGAAATAGACAATAGTCAATTTTATGAACTTAAACTAACATAAATCATTAATTACATAATTTTTTTTCATTTATAATAAGCAAACTATCTACTCTAATAAAAGAGTAATATGCAAATTAACCATCACTCTGAGACACCTAAGTCACGCCCATCAGCCAAGCCACACCCAACAGCCAATCAGAGCGACTCTATGCAAATTAACCCAGCCAAGATGGAGGCTGGCAACCACAGAGCTAGAGCAAACAGGAGGCTTCTGTTACAACTACCTTCCTAGGCCTGCTAGGCCTCTGCTCAAGGCAACAACGTTTCAATTATAAAAGATAAATAAACCCCAGAAACCTGATTCTAGCCAGCCTAGCTGGGACGTTGGGTCAATGGGAGCTGTGGGCAGCCTGAAAACAGCCCTCCGCCCCTCACTCAGGCTGGCTACACCCCCATGGGGTGAGAGTCTCCACTGGGGGGGCTTGGCCAGCCTGCAAACAGCCATCAGCCCCTCACCCAGCAGGTGGACATCCCTCGAGGGGTCCCAGACTGAGAGAGGGCATAAGCCAGGCTGAGGGACCCCTCTGAGTGCACAAATTTTTGTGCACCAGGCCCCTAGTATAGTATAAAGGAAAATATGCTTACACAGTCTACTGTTTAGTCTTCTTCAATGTGAAAATCCACTTTAAAATAAAATATAGAATATTGTCCTTTCCATATACAAACACACAGCATTAAGTGTTTTTAAGAGTTTGTATTTAAGTTGGTCCCTGCACAGAGACCAGTGTCTGGCATGTTGGCATAGACCCCATAGCCTCATCACTGAGGAATGGTGACATGGTAAACACAGGGTTCAGCTGTGGGACAAATGTGTGGGAATCCCAGTCTCATCACTAGAACAAAGAATGTGCAGAGAGTTGCCAAAGAAACCTTCAAGTCTGTGCTTTCAGTGATGTTCCCAAAAGGCTAGATTTGTGCACTGTTTTGCATGTATGTTATATATTATTAAAAAGTTTTTAAGACAAAAGTAGATTTTTTAAAAACAATTTTAAGATACTGACTTCTGATCAGCATAGCATTTCTCACCACCCATTTGTTGGATTCCCTAGAATTTCAAAAAGTAGCACACATGGCTTTCGGGAATAATGCAGAGAAAAAAATACAAGTTCTAGAATATGTTCTTGAGAATTAGTTTTAATATAGTGCAGTGGGCTTTATTTTACCCTTTATTATTGAACTTCTGCAAATGGTGCTGCAAAAAAAAGTTTAAGTGAGTGAAATGTAGGCTTTTCCTTTGAATAACTTGCAGTATAGTAGAAGAATTATACTGACAAATTCCCCTTTTTTGAAGGGAAATTATATATTTATATATATATATACACCATGCAAGCAGGTTTATCAGATTTTATTTATTTATTTAATACTTACTTA
>PVJC01013881.1:0-37283 GCA_004026665.1 Murina feae | reverse complement strand
GAGGCTGCTGCTGGGAGGGGATTATTCCGTGGGGGCATGGGCGCTTCTGAGGCTGAGACCCTGAGGCTGCAGGTGTGTGGGGGGGATCACTCTGTGGCAAATGAATTTGTTTTTGTGTTTTTATAAAGGGTCAGGAGGGCCTCTGGGCAGCATCGTGTCAGGCCACTCACACTGCAGATTCTCAGCACTGCCCTCTCCCCTGGACTGGGGGACTCCAGCGGGGTTGAGAGGGACTGGATGCCGCCATCTTGGGGCTATGGGTGCTGCCATTTTTGTCCTGGAGTGATGGTTAATTTGCATATTACTCTTATTAGCTAGGATTTGAGTGTGTCCATAAAAAGTTACATATTGTAAATGTTTCCAAAAGTGCTATCAAACTCTATGTAACCTTTTACATTTCAATTTTTATATCACATTTTTGAGATGTACCCATGTTAATAAAAATAGTTCTATTTTATTTATTTTAACAGAAGACAATGTCTCCTGCTAGGGCAAAGTTCAGCCAGGCCTATGCGTGCTGTAAAGAAACTGGGTTTCTTTGCTCAGGATTCCTCTCCTCTGACACAGCACACTGCATGTGCAGGGGGCACCAGCCCTCTTCCTGATGCCCTATGGAAACGGGTCAGTTAGAGTTCTTCTTTGTTCTGTTTGCACAAATTCAATCTATGACCAATTGTTTTCTTCATTGGAAGAGGGGAGAGAATATGTCTCCTGGCAAAGTCCTTCAGAGACTGAGCAGACTTTTAGGGATATACGGTTTTACAGAGGTCTCTGTTCCAATTTTCCACTTTAAAAAGGAACCAAGTGGGCACAGAAATCCAATTTTCAAACAAGTAGCAGCAGCTCAATATTCAGATTGAATTTTTGGTACCACCTTCAGTTTCGGCACCATAGATAGAGATTCCTTTCAAATGACTTTAAAGGGCTGTTAAAATGTTGGACTTCCCCATTTCCAAAGAATTTAACATTTGCCTTGCCCAATTTTCCAAGAGTTTATCATTAATAATCACTATTAACATTTTTAGTATGTAGAACAGAGATTTAAATATAGTTTTAAATTTTGGTAGAAATGCAACGGTTATTGCCAGTAGCTACTTTACCATTTTTCCTAAGAAGAAACACACACTTCACCCCTATTTCTTTAATAACCATGTTCCTGACAGATACCTCTAACTCCTATACTTACATTAAGCCACAAAAACTGACCTTATCTACATATACACCTTTATTTCATTTTAGCCAGTGACTGTACAGTAAAAATCTAGAAAGGATTTATTATACTAAAATATTCATAACAAAAAATTTCATTTAGAAAGGTAACAGCACTATAAATATGGTGCATGAGATAGGCCTTCACGTTTTATTTGTTATAGGAGCCATTCATTACCATGGCATTTACCATATTAGATCTGTCCTGTAAGTCATTAACATTCTTTCCCATAGAACTCAATCCTCCACTCCCTCATGATAATATATGGTAGTACATTTTAACTTCAATTGGAGAAAACATTTAAGAATGTATTGTGTGAGTATAACATTTTCTTACGATGTTTCTTATAAAATTTGAATATAACAAACATAATGGAAATTTACCAGTGGTGACTCTGTAGTTTTTGAATCTTCCAAGTTTGGCCTCTCCAGAAAGTTGCTAAATTGCAAGGATTCTTTGATGTCTTGAGACAATTTCGCCTTAGTGGAAGGTGTTTCTAAATCTACCTCTGGAAAAGAATCCTTGTTCGCAAATGATATGCAGGAATTATCCAGTGTTTGATTACATTCCATATCAATGATACTTTTCTCTTTGAAATCTCTTTCAGAAAAGCTGCTTTCTCCTAATTTTTCAACAGCAGAAGAATAGACATCAGGATCCACATTGTTGCCAAATTTTTTATTTGAAGTTCCTTCTGTCAAAAACACACATTTGTAAAATTTAAATAAATAAATTTAAACAAATATATTGATTAATCTGTTCATAAACCAAATGTTCTGTGATGTAAACCTGTATCAGTAAAGCCTATTTTATCAATGTTTCTTTACTGAGTTCTCAGTGTTGAGATACTATTATCTTGTTTTTGTTCCTAAATGATAATCATGATTTACTTAGGCATTCAAACCTTAATGAGCTAGAGACTAATGGAGTGAGGCAAGATTTTATTTTGTAATGAAATCTTGAAATTGATGCAAATTCAGCCTTTGGTTCAATTCCCGCTTGCCTACCTCCTCTCCCACTCAAGTTTTACAACAGTAATTTATGAGAAATAATGCAGAAGGAATCTTGTTTGCACATTCCACCTTTTTTCCATAGCATGCTGGTGATGAGGAGAAGGCAGAAAGAAATCTGCCAGATGAATGAGCAGCAGTTAGAGGCACAGAAAATGCTCAAGCTGGGACACCTGCTTCTGGAAAGCTACAAAATGAGCAAGATTTTATGAGTCATTACCTCATCATGTCTGCTCTTAACATACCACTTGGTTTAGATCATTGGTTTCAACCTGGTTGCCCAATGGATTCATCTGAAGGTGTTCTTTAAAACTGTCAGTGTGTGGGCCTGACCCCAAACCAGCTGAATCAAACACTGGGAGTGGGCCTCGAGCACTGCACTGTCTTTGTTTGTTGGTTTGTTTACCTCGACAAGTTCTCCAGGTGATTGTATGTGCAGCTTGGGTTGTGAACATTGGTCTAGATTTTCTGAAGAATTAAAATCATTTAACAAGTTTTGCACCACATTGCTTTCATTTTACATATATTTTCCAGAATGAATACAGCTTCATCTGATTATTCCTTATTAGCTTTCCAATATAAATAGCTTATCTCTATAAATATACTGTGTAAAACAGTAGAGGCCGTGACTAAAATAATCTCCAGTGATGTAAATTCTGTCTTGCAGCCCAAAGGACTTTTTGCAGTCCAATGTTGATATAGCTCAGCTAGTGCATGTAGTATTTACCTAGAACTTTCAACAACTATCACCTCAAATTGCACAAATACTATCAGAAATGCAATAACTTGTATGTCACAGAAATGCTTTAATAAGAAAAACGTTATAAAGGCTATTCAATTTAATGAAATTTCCACAATAATGTATTCTCCTTCTACACTTAGAGTTACCTGATTTTTTTTCCCAGTAGAAACACATGCCATTTGTTATATGGAAATGTCTGCAATTAATCTCTATGATATTCACTTAAGGTGGCAAAATTTCATTATTAGTATCCTTTGTTGTTGAAAATGAGACAAAATATCCATTTATTAATGTTTAAAATGTGATACAGAATGTACAGGTATGGTTTAATTTGCTCTATTCATTGGAAGCCCTATTAAGTCATAAAAATTAGATATCTTCATTCAATATTCATAAATCAATTTAATTTATCACATCAATAGGTTAAAGAAGAAATATCAAAGGTTCATGTCAATAGATGCAGAAAACATGACAAAATCCAATATGCACTTATGATAAAAACTCTCAGCAAACTAGGAATAAAGGGAAATTTCTCAATCTGATAAAGACTATGGAAAACACACACACAAATGCACACACACACAACAAAAAAAATTATAGTTCATGTCATTCTTAATGATGAGAAACTAGAAGCTTTGCTCATAAGATGAGAAATAAGGTTAGGTTTTACCCTCTTTCCACTCCTTTTTCAACACTGAACTGCAAAACCTAGCTACCCAGTGAAACCAGAAAAGGAAATTAAAAAAAAAAACACACACAGATTCAGAAGAAATTAATTTGAAATTATTCACAGATAATATGATTATCTATGTACAAAGTCTAAAAGAATTAAAAAACAAAACAGAACTCCTGTAACTAATTATTGCAAGATTGCAGAATACACTCTAAACATACAAGTCAATCACTTTTCTATATACCAATATACAAGTAAAATTTGAAATTAATATAATAGCATTTACATTAACAACAAAAATGAAATACTTAGGTATAAATCTAACAAACTATGTACAGATCTATATGAGTAAAATCAAAAATCTCTGATTAAAGAACTCAAAGACTAAATAAATATATAGTCCGTGTTCATGGATAGGAAGTTTCAATATCATCAAGATGTCTGTTCTTTCCAACTCGATCCAAAGACACCATGAAATCTCAATCAAAATATCAGCAAATTATTTTGTGGCTATTGATAAATTGATTCTAAAATTTATATTGAGAGGCAAAAGACCCAGAATAAGCAACACAATATTGAAGGAGTAGAACAAAGTCAGAAAACTGACTCTATCCAACTTCAATAATTACTATACAACTATACAATATAGACAATGTGGTATTAGCAAAAGTATAAAAAAAATTGATCAATGGAACAGAATAGAGAATCCATAAATAGACCCATACAAATATAGTCAGCTAATATTTGACAAAAGAGCAAAGACAATACAATGGAGAAAAGACTGTCTTTCAACAAATAGGACTGGAACAATTAGACCACTACATGCCTCAAAAGTTAATCTGAACATAGACCTTACAACTGTCACAAAAATTTACTCAGAATGAGTGACAGATCTAAATGTAAAGTGCAAAATTATAAAACTCCTAGGCCACTGGGGAAAATGTAGGTTATATTGGCTATCATGATGACTTCTTCAAACACAATACCAAGCAGGTTCCCTGAAAGAAATAATTAATTAGCTGGACTTTATTAAAATTAAAAATGTCTGTTGTGTGAAAGACACTACCAGGAGAATAAGAAGACAAGCCACAGACTTGGAGAAAATATTTGTAAAACATGTATCTAGTAAAGTACTGTTATCCAAAATAACAAAAGAAATCTTAAGAAAAATGTGAAACTCAACTAAAACAATGGACCTAACACCTTAGCAGATACTTCATTAAAGAAGATACATTGATGGAAAATAAGTATTGATGAAAAGATGTTCAACATCATAAGCCATTAGAAAATTGAAAATAAAAACAATAATGAAATACCACTACACAATTATTAGAATGGCAAAAATTTGAAACATTGGCAACACCAAATGCTGATGAAGATGTGGAGAACAAGAACTGTCATTCATTGCAGATGGGAATGCAAAATGGTACAGCCACTTGGGAAGACAGTTCGGTGATTTCTTACAAAATGAAATATAACTTAACATGTGATCCAAAAAAACCCCTTGGGTATTACCCAAATGAGCTGAAAATGTAGATCCAAACTATTTGAAAAGATTGCATACTATATGATTCCAGCTCTATGACTTTCGAGAAAAGGCAAAACTATGGAGACAATAAAAAGATTAGTGGTACCCAGGGGTTAGGAAGAAGGGAGATGTAAGAAATCAGAGTGCAGAGGACTTTCAGAGCAGTAAAACTATTTTGTATAAAATAAAATGCTGGACACATGCCAGCATACATTTGTCCAAACCCATAGAATGTACACCCAAGAGTGAACCCTAACATAAACTATGAATTTGGGCTGGTAACAATGTGTCCATCTATGGTTGTTGACTGACAATGTACTGTTCTGGTTTGAGATGTTAATAGTGGGAGAAGTTATGAGTTTGTGGTGACAGAGGGTATATGGAAACTGTACTTCCTGTTCAGTTTTGCTGCAAACCTAAAATTGCTCTAAAAAATAAAGCCTAGCTCTGGCCAGTTTGGCTCAGTGGATAGAGTGTTGACCTGAGGACTGAGGGGTCCCAGGTTCAATTCCAGCCAAGGGCACATGTTGGTTTCGGGTTTGATCCCCAGTAGGGGGCGTGTAGGAGGCAGCCAATCAATGATTCTGATGATTGATGTTTTTCTCTCCCTCTCCCTTCCTCTCTGAAATCAATAAAGAAATATATTTTTAAAAAATAAAAAATAAAGCCTATTTAAATAAATTAAGTATCTGTAAAGTAACAGTTAATGAACACTTATATTCAGCATTTTTATGCAAGTAACTGGAACACTATGCTACAGTTAAGTTAAAAAATACCCCCTGGACTAGATCTGGAGCTCTGTAAAAGTCCTAAGCTTCCATGTGGTCATACTTTTACCAATTTTCTTCTGAGAACTAAAATTTCTGGGGTTAAAATAAACAGCAAAATAGTCAAAGCTTGTGTACACAGTACTACCAATTGGTTCTATTAAATTACCAACATTTATTGTTAATAATAGTAATCAACAAGGAAAAAAGTTACCTTTCGAGTTATCTTCACAATGAGGAGGGCTGTTGCTTAGATGAAGATGTAAGAGATCTGTTTTTCCCTCGGTGAAAACATGATGCTGATGGATATCATTTTTATACAGAAAAGTATTCTGATAATCATAAAATGCACAACTTCCATGTTTATGGAAAAGCAAAAGAATAGCATTGAAAGAAATAATATTAAGAAAGTAAAACATCCCAATTTATTAAAACAAAGATAATAAAACCTTAAAGAAACAGGGGTATTCACATTAATTGAATGTCTGTTTCAGCCTTGCTGTGGGCACATTCTAAGCTACAATAACTAAGTAGTATTATGGAATTAAAAGAAATAGGAAACTGGGCTAACACTGGTTTTGCTACAAAATTTTAATTGAAAGTTTCTTTTTAAAAAATATTCTCAAATAAATGTGGTTCCTTATATTCTTTCTTTAAAAGATGGAGAGTTAATCTTTTAAGCTCTTTAAAATGTGATGAAATCAAGGGTGTTTTTTTAATTAATTGAACTTATTTGGATGGCATTGGTGAATAAAATTATATAGGTTTCATATATACAATTCTATAATATATCATCTGTGTATTATATGATGTGTTCATCACCCCAGGTCAATTCTCCTCCCATCTAGTCAAGGTTTTATACTTAAATAAACTTTTAGTTGTTCATAAATGAACTATGTGTTAAAATACCATATATGATATTTGTTTCATTTTTAATTATGACTACTTAAATATATAACCATAGTTATAATTTAAATAACATTTTCAATATATTGAATAATATATTTAATAACACCTGACATTTATGTAAACTCTATATAGTACCATCGTAAAAACACATGCATTGTGCTTAATCAGAAAGATCCTCTTGAATCACCTATGATTCCTCATGATTTTTCTAAGAAAACAGGAAGCTCTATGAGCACTTCCAAACCCAAGATGCAAAACTGTTGCCAAACAATGACCAGTAACTTTCTCTGCCTTCTCTAAAACCACACAGGGCGGTCAAAGCAGAGATGTGTGATAACATATATAAAATAATCAAATTAAAGGACAGAAAAAGCATTCATTTTCCTGGGAATATATTAGTGGATATAAACCTCTTATCTACTATATAACCAGAGGTTGTCTACTGCCTTCTGTCAAAATGTCCAATGACAAAAGCACATTTTCTACTCGACATCTGGGTCTCTGTGTCCAAACATGAGGTTTTCACATCTGAGTGCATCACATAGGCCCATTGCTATTCCTAAATGCTGAAAAGGGCCGAAGGTGATCTGAACATATAAACAAAGAATTGGTAGAAGGGTTAATTGATAGAAACTTCATTCTGTTTTGTAACCAATGTAATACTTTTTAGTCAAAACACCTTGAAATCCTACCTAAAGTGCAGGGGACTTGGAGTAAAATTTATTAACAAATAGCTAGAGCCCTAGCCAATTTTGCTCAGTGGATAGAGCACCAGCCTGCAGACTGAAGAATCCTGGGTTCTATTCCAGGGAAGGAAGGGCATGTACCTGGGTTGCAGGCTTGACCCCTGGTCCTGGTTGGGTAACCAATCAGCAACCAATCAATGTGTCTCTCTCACATTAATGTTTCTCTCTCTCTCTTTGTATCTCTCCTTTCCTTCCACTCTTTCTAAAAATCAATGAAAAAATATCCTAGGGCAAGGATTAACAATAACAAAAAATACAGCTAGATACTATTTTTCATTTAAAATGACAAAATTCTACAAAAAAAAAAAAAAAAAAAACATTGCAAAGTGAACCGTTATACTTATTTTTTCACACAATGAAATCTATCTAGGATGTAATCCATAGTTTGGGAGTTCTTTTATTCTCTCAAACTAATTATTAATATACCTGTTTTAATTTATGGTTCATAGCAAACTGAAGTGAGGAAAATCCAGAGTTATCTTTGAAAAGAACAAAACTCATATAAAATATATTAGCCTTGGCCAGTCATTTCAAATAATAGTAATTCCTAAATGCAGAAGCATCTATTAAATAATCTGGATATTAGATAAGAGTATTAATATATCATTATGGATACTTTTCTAATTATAGAATTTTGACTAATATTAGTAATACTAGAGGCCCACTGCAGGAAGATTCCTGCAAGAATAGAGCTTCCTCAGCCTACTCCTGCAAGAATAGGCCTTCCTGAGCAGGAGTGAAGCAGAGAAGGGAGCGAAGCCCATCAAGGCAGGCTTCGCTCCCTTCTCTGCTGCCTCACTTCCTCCCATCTCCACTGCCTCGATCCCTCCCTTCTCTGCTGCTTGGCTCCCTTCTGCAGCACTTGGCTTCCTTCTAGGCTGTCTTCAGTCTTTGTTCCACACCTGTGTATACAAATTACCCACCATCTTGGCTGGGTTAATTTGCATATAGTCGCTCTGACTGGCTGGTGAGCATGGCTTAGGTGTCTCGGAGTGATGGTTAATTTGCATATTACTCTTTTATTAGATCCAATTGTACACAAATTTAAACATGACTATACTTGTTTTTTACATTATGTATGTCTCATTTAAATAAAGAGTTGATTTATTTGGTGGGCTTTTTTTATAGCATCAAAAGTGAATCAGAAAGACCTTACCTTTGTTGACTAATTGCTTCAGCTAATTCGACTTTGTAAGGCACAATATTTCCTTGTTCTTCAAATTCTTCTTCATAAGTCTTATTAAATGAATGTTGTATAATATTAGTATATTCAACAAATAGAGCATTATATGTTAACCAGCTAACTTATAGGTGATATTTAGAGGATTTTCTTTCACTAATAATGCCATGCACTCTCTGACTATATGTCATAGAACATGAGCTTCTAGAAGAACCCAACAAATTCAAAAGATATATGCTGAGGGCACTTGCTTTGTCAGTCATTTTATCGTTACTATCACACAAGAAACAATAATATCAACTCATGTTTTATACTATAACTACTAAGTGCCAAGTAAGTTAGTTCTCCTGCATAAGCTTACTGTATGCATCTAGAATTTAGTAACATGTGTGTGTGTATTTATTTGTTCAATAGCTTAAATTTATCCAGAGGAGAAATAAAAATGTTGCTAGGTGCATGTGCATGCATGTCACACACATGTGCATGCACACACACACACACACCAGGGGCTATTAACCTAAAGAAAAAAGGAGTATTTAAAGAAGTACTTCCTACATTCTAGTATTTTTCTTTCACAATCACAGTAATATAAATATCAAGGATATTTGCTGTATTCAGCTACTTGATAGGAAAGTCAGAAATATACGGTTTGTCCCAATTTAGACTCAGCCCGGAGCACTTGTTCTGACTGGCTCTAGCTTTAGCTGGTTCTACATGTTGTCTTCTAGAGGTCTGTATTAAAGTTATTATACACTAAACCCCTTAAATCTTCACAATATGTTTCCTTTAAATAGAAAATAATATTAAATGGCATTTAAAAAACTAACTGTATACAGACTTTATTAAAGAAATACCACACTAATCTTTTTTTAAAAGCCTGATAACATAAAGAACTATATATAGCCCTAACTGGTTTGGTTCAGTGGATAGAGCGTCGGCCTGCAGACTGAAGGGTCCCAGGTTCGATTCCAGTCAAGGGCATGTACCTTGGTTGTGGCACAACCCCAGTGGGGGGTGTGCAGGAGGCAGCTGATTGATGTTTCTCTCCCATCAATGTTTCTTACTCTCTATCTCTCTCCCTTCCTCTCAGTAAAATATATATTTTTTAAGAAGAACTAAATAAAGCAAACAGTAAATGACATGTCTTTAAGTTAAAAAATAAAATGTCTTTCCATCTTCCATACCACATGCTTCCAAAAAATGACACTTTATCAATTCAAAAATTTACTGTCAACACTAAAATAATACAGTTTTATTACTATCAGCATGTTTAAATTCAAACACTTATAAATTTAATATTAAACTATGTTGAATTCTAAAAGATGCTTGTTGAAAACAATATGTAGTTGTAACTATATGTTATGAATTTCTATTTGTTAAATAAACTGGTCATTAAGCACTCACATTATCCAGTTCAACTATTTTTATAGATGTTTCAGGTCTCTCTGTTCTTAATTCTTCCACTGGCAGAAAAAGAGCTTGGCATTGTACTTCAAACTCCTCAACTGGAGAATAAGATGGGCAAATAATATCATCAAAGCATATACTTTACCTGATAATTTCCTATCTTCAAATAACATAGCCAAAAATAAAAGGATAATGTCCTCCCATATGTCCACACAAATATATAAATGCTGTCAATTTTCCTAGTTTAAGTAAAATTGAATATTACATTTTCTTAATATTCAATTTTTAAATGAAAGTGAGTCTAAAAAATGGAAGAAATTATGCATTTTGATGAGGCGATAAAGGGTACATGGTCCAGTTGAGAATCATACAGTAAAGAAAAACAAAAGCAGATGCTAATTAATGCTTAGGGTATATAATTTGAAATAATAAATTTGAAAATGTCTAATCAAGACTGAACTAACCATCATTATCTTCATCACTTTCATTCTGAGAACACTGTGCCTCATTAATGGTTGTACACTTAGGTATGAATATATCTGGTGGCATATTTTGAAGTTGCTCCTTTGGAGTTCTACAAAACAAGAAGGAAGCAATTAAAAGACTAAACTACATTATCTAAAACTTCCCTGACAAGATCTTGATTTATTTCACAGAGGAGTGAGTCTACAAAATTAATAATGAAATCATAGCTGTGCCTCTAATTCATGGAAGAAAAATATGATTGCATAACAGAATCTTAATCCACTAAAATAATTTTTTAAATCAAATTAACAACACAAAAGATTTTATCCCACTGTTTTTTTTGTTGTTGTTGTTGTTGTTGTTGTTTTGAATGAAAAGTAAAGTTATGATAGAAGTCAGTGTTCTTGCAGAAGTCACAGGAAGCCCATTAAACATGCCACCCTATTTAAAAAGCTAATTCATGAATGTGTGCTGTTTCCCACAGCTTTGGCGTGATGTCGATACATTCTAAGAGAACCTGAAGACATTATTCTAAGCTTCCCCTAAGCCAGGAGGGCGAGAAAATTGGGTCCCACCATATGAATATGAAGTGTTCTGGCTATGGAATCTGTCACTCAATTAACAATGAGGTTTTGTGCGGCCTACCCCATCTCATATGGAAGGCAATAAAGCACCGGGATTTTCAGAGGTCAAGCATGTCCCAGAGGTCATTCCCAAGTTATTGGGGAGCTGGTCACTTTTTAACAAAGAATAGAAGTAGCTATGGCCCTTGAAAACCATACAGGTTCATGAAGCCTACATATAAACAGTCAAACCATTTTTTGGGATATCAATAGGTAACATTGATGCATAATTTAAAATGTACCAGGCTATTTTCTAACTAATTTGGGGTAGTAAATTTTAATAGATGCATTTAATGGGCACTAGTATTATTTTAATTTTACAGATGAAGACATTGAGGCACAAAGAAGTAAACTAACCTGTTCAAAGTCATTCAGGTAATAAATGCAGAAAAGAAATTTGAACCTAAGGCTTCTGCTACCCAAGCACATGTTCATAACAATTACTCTATATTGCTTTCTTTCAATTTTCAAAGGCACTAAACATTTTATAATTTCATGAGAATCTATGGCTATGAGTATTTTCTGAATACAGGTAATCTATATTTTAGAATATTTTAAAATATCTATATTATTCAGTTTTTGTCAAAAAAAATAATGAACATGTCCTTTTATATCCATAATTGAACTAAGCAATAGAAATATTAAAGACTAAATGTCAAAGACAAATTGGCATTTAGCAACCAGAAATCTCTTTCCAATTTGACATGGACATGCTGTATTAAAATTCAATCACAGATTCACATCAATGTACTATTATCCAGATACTTCTTCATGAAGTAAAAACATCTAATTTTATGAATAAAGCCCTGAACCAAAGACTGACAAAGTCTATATAGTAAAGTGTTGGAGCTAAGGAGCCCTATGAATGTTTATTATAAACTCAATATTTTCCAGATGGGAAAGTGTGGGCCAAGAGAATTTGTGATTTTCCCATAAACAAGCAACTATTTAGTCAATAAACAAGTCTACATTCTGGATATTGAAACCCTGACACTCATGCCTTGTTAAAGATCATACTATATAAATAAAAGATAAACTATATTTTAGAATAGGATTACCTCAAAATTTAAATAAATATGTATTGAAGATTGACCAATTTATTTGAGGCAACTTTTGATGAGTGGTTCTAAATGTATTCTGTCAATCTGTTGGACTTTTTGCATCAGAATCATCAAGAAAGATGTTTTTAAAATGTAGTCTCATATTCATCCTTTAACACACTTGTTTTTTAGATTTGTCTGGGGTTAGGTAGAGAAATCAATATTCTAAAACTTGCCTGGGTACTTCTGATGATTAGCTAAACTTGACACTTAAATGTAATGAAAAGAATAGGGAAATTGGAGTGGGAAAACCAGTTAATTGCTAACATCCACCTTTAAAATACTCTAAATCTAAATCTCATGCTCTCTTTCATGAAAATTTGCTAACATTTAATAGATCTATTGGATATATTAAAGTAGCTCTTAAAACACATGTATGATTGCAAATAAAATACAAATGTTATTATCCCATTCAGAAAAGAAATACAAAACAAAATACAATGGAACATCTAATCTAATAAAAGAGAAACATGCAAATTGACCACACCACCACTACACCCCAAGACACATTCACCAGCCAATCAGAGCAACTATATGCAAATTAACCCAACCAAGATGGCGGCCAGCAGCCATGGAGCTGGAGCAAGCAGAAGGCTTGGTTGCCCCGGCGATGGAGGAAGCCAAGCTTCTCGCCTGCCCTGGCAGGCTGTGGTCTCCACTCAAGGCAAAAAAGTGTCAATAATAGAAGATAAATAAATCCCAGATATCTGCTTCCAGCCAGCCTTGCTGGGATCTTGGGTCACTGGGGGCCATGGTCAGCCTGCAAACAACCATCAGCCCCTCAGCCAGACTGGCCAGGCACCCCAGAAGGACCCCCCCTATACCCAAAAGGGGGTATGGCCAGCCTACAAACAGCCATCAGCCACTCAGCCAGACTGGCCAGGCACGCCAGTGGGGACCCCAACCCTTAACGTGATGTGGCCAGCCAGAAAAGAGCCATCAGCCACTCACTCAGGCTGGTCAGGCACTCTAGTGGGAACCCCACCCTTCAGGGGAAACCAGCTTACCCCCACCCATTCACCAGGCCTCTATCCTATATAATAAAAGGATAATATGCAAATTGACCCTAACAGCAGAACCACTGAGAATGACTGGTCACTATGACACACACTGACCACCAGGGGCAGATACTTAATGCAGGAGCTGTCCCCTGGTGGTCAGTGCACTCCCACAGGGGGAGCTCTGCTCAGCCACAAGCCAGGCTGACAGCTGCAAGTACAGCGGTGTGGTGGGAGCCTCTCCTGCCTTCTCAGCAGTGCTAAGGATATCCTCCTGCAACTTAGGCCTGCTCTTCACTGTCAAGTAGACATCCCCTGAGGGCTCCTGGGCTTCCAGAGGGATGTCTGACTCCCAGCTTAGGTCCGATCCCCAGTGGAGTGGGCCTAAGCCAGCAGGTGGATATCCCCCGAGGGGTCCCAGACTGCAAAAGGGCACAGACCGGGCTGAGGAACCCCCCAACCCCTGAGTGCACAAATTTTTGTGCACTGGGCCTCTATTATATTTAAAAAAACCCATTATAAAACATGACAAAGATCGGCAAAGATAAAGTCTTAACCATGATCATCATTATCAACAAGGGAAACTTTTCAGAAGTAGAGCATCAGAAATGTTGTAATCAATTTACAATCACAAACTTGTAAATTGCAAATAGATTGCCCCACACTAGTATCTATAATTAAGACATAAAGCAATAATGAGAAAAAAAATCACTGTTAAAAAAAATAGCTGTAAATAAGACCCAAGAGAATATCTTCACTAATCATTATTTTCTAACAAGGAAATTTGCCAACATTTAGTAGTCCGCGTAGCTCAGGACTTCATGTGCCCATGATTAAAGCTTTTTGTAAGTATTCAAGCAAAAGATGCTACTCACTTAACAACAAAATTGTACTTTTACTGGATAACAAACTAAATGTGAAAGGCATCAAAAGGCAGCCACAATAAAAGATAAGTGAACTTGATATTACTATTATATACTAATTTTTAAATTAGAAAGATGCAATTGATAGGTAGATGCTTTTGAGTTTCGCAGGTGGAGAAGAACTGTTAGGGCATCACACTTTAAAGGAGACATAGAAAACATAAACAACAGTTACATAGGAATAACCAGAATTTGATGTGAAAAACTTAAAACCCTGCCACATAAACCACAATGGGATACACTACACACCTATTAAAGTGATCACCGAAAGAAAAGAACCTGAAAATACCAGGCACGGGCAAGAATGGAGAGCAAAGAAGGTGGGAAAGAAAGTATCATGTCCTGAACAACTTTGTAAAACAAGGTTTTGACGGGACACTGTGGTCTAACCGTAAAAGCAATATACACATGGGCTCTAGTTGAAGAATCTGTTTCTCACAGTGCAATTAGTCATGTGAAACTACTTTATATACATACTGAAATTAATAAGTTAACAAATATATCACAGACCATGAGAGCCAGTATTCTTACTGTAGGTGTGTGGACAAAAAGAGCCACATGCTAGCCTAAGAAGCTCAGCAGAGGCCTGCATGGCAGTCTTGCAAACTCAGAGACCTAAAGTAATCACAAAAGATGGTCTGAAAATTAAACATTTAACTACAAACAGGTTATAGTGGGCAGTCACATCCTAGGCCAGTATTTTCCCTGACAAAGATCAACTTAGATCTTTACTGAGCCCATCTGTCTTTTTGTCTCTAAGATAACGTATTTGTGAGATGTCTGGGTAACTTGTAACTTCCCTTTCTTTCCAGACCCCTCAGGGCACAACAAATGGCATCAGGACATTCCCTCACTGTTATTGTTATCAACTTAATGTCAACTGTTAATTATGTTAAACAATCCTGTAGGTATCTATGTAAAAGAAGCATATGTCTATCATATGCTTTTACCCTATCCCAGAGATTTCCCCACTTTATTTTATCCCACCTTCTTAATCTATCACCAATGAATTTCATGTAACCCAGTTACGTATTTTCCTTTTGATGGTAAATTTATAAAAACAAGGTATGAACTCCCATTCTCCAGAGCATTATCTCAATTCATTGAGGTTCTGCTTCCCGGCATATGTCGACAGTTTGGCTCAAATAAACTCACAAAAATTCTTTACAGGTTTCATTGGGTTTTTTCGTTAACAGGTGAAAGAAACTATAAATAAGCTACATTGCTGTGAATGGACCTTTAAAGACAATACTGGTGAGGGCTCAGAAAGAAGAGAGGAGAGCCGTAGAAAAAGCCTTAGTCTTCCTAGGGAACACTTAGTAATCCTGAACAGAACTTCAATAGAAATAAGGGTGGTAAATGCCATTCTGATGAGGTAGTGAAACAGGAATTTTGGGGGGTTGAAAAAGACAGGTTTAACTTTTAGAAATTAAGGGGACCATGGAGGAAGCACAGGGGTACGGAGCAGCAGAAGGTATATTTCCATAGAATAGGGAAGCTGAAAAGCTGCAACAGGTACCTTTCTATAGAATGAGGGAGCTGGGAACAGCAAAAGGTCTATATTTACAAAATAAAGAGAAGAAAGCCCTTCATCGAGAAGGAGAAGAAGAAAGCCCAAAGGAATAGGAAAACAATAAGGAAGGAGAGGGGAGAACCTCACAGGTCCCTTGTGAGATGTGACCTTTGAGCTCAGGAGTTACTACAGTACTCAGTTTAAAGGAATAGTGATCAATCAGAAGGGATATCAATGCACAAGGATCTGTAGCCTTTACAATCTGTAGGGAAAAGGAACTCAGTGGGACCCTTTCTCCCTCCCCATATGGGAGTCCATTCTATAGGACTCTTCCCCCTCCCTACATGGGGGTCTTTACTTGTTCTTTTATAACTTTCTACCTTTGCTATATCATCTTCTATTCATGGATTCATTCTTTGACTCTGGTGGACAAAAAATCCAGGTTCCAGTCCAGGGGAACACCATGTGTTCCAGTCCCCAAATTCTGTTATAGTATCAGATAGACGTAAGAAACATGCTACCACACAATGGAGAAAGGGCAATCTATGTTCATAAACTGGCACAGAACCTGCCTGGCTTGTGTTTTTTTCCTATGGTATTATGTAAGGTAGAACTTTCGAGTTTTGAAATTATATATATGGCTGAGACAATTTCTAAGAAGTGTTGAAGGAGAGCCCTAGTTTATCATAGCTGCTCAAGGTAAAATACAAGAAGAGAGAAATGACTTAAAGACAGAATATTAATCAAAAGAGAAGCAAAACTCAATAATTTGGAACATTCTCAGACTATCCATACTGAAAGTAATGAATGCTTATTCAGGAAAAACAAAACAAAACAGCAAGTATATGACCAAAGGATGATCTGATAGGGAGATTAGCCAGCTCCCAAGGTGATAGTATTAGGAGATGAGGCCTTTGGGAGGAGAGTAGATCATGAGAGTAGAGACTTCATAAATTGAATTAGGGCCCTTATAAAAGAGACCAAAGACCCCTCCCCTCTGCATGTGAGGACACAATGAGAAGGTGGGCATCTCTGGACCAGCAAGCAGGCTCTATCAGGACACTGAATCTGTTGGCACCTTTATCTTGGACTTCCCAGCCTTAAGAACTGCGAAAAATAAATGTTGTTTATTAATATTTAGTGTTAAATTTTAAACAACTTATGAAACAGTGAATCCACTATAATAGTCTGTATAAACTATATTTGAATACTCTTGATAAAATTATAAAATTAAAGGCCTAAGTAAACTTAAAAATATGTGTTAGACCCAGATGTTGTGATTCCCAAAAACCACGAGTGAGCCCGATTCCGATGCAAAAACATGAGGGCCTTTATTATTCAAGTTAACTCGGACTCGTCCCACGCTCACTGGTGCAGCAGTGTGGCAGGGAGGAAGTGTGGGTTCTAGGGAAACAACAGATTTATAGGGCCGGAAGTAGTGGGGTGGGGTAATGTGTGTGGCCCCTGTTGATTGGTGGAGGGAAGGTCCTGGGCAGGGCATTTCCTCTGCATCCCTATTGGCAGGTCTGAACTCTCGCACTGCCCTTACATATGCTAATTTCAGATGTCTGAGAGCAATACCTTCTCAAAGTAGTCTTTTATTAATCACATTATTTTGCTATTATTCTAAAAATTGTTTATTGTTTTATTCCTTTTCCCCACCTTTACATTTCTCAAAGAAAACCCTAAATGAATGCTGCATCATATATATAAATAGAATTAAAATTCTTATTAGAACAGTAGAAGCTTCATGTGGATTTAATATTGCTTTAAAATTATTTATGCAAATATAAAGCAGCATATAAAATTACTACAAAAAAGCATGTCACACAAGCAAAAATATAAATAGCATTTTATATTACTTATTAATAATACAACAATTCAGAAAATACCTTCTGTATTTTTTAAGCCATAATTTGTCCATATAGGATATACTGTCTTCTTTAAATTCAATATGAAGTGGTTCTCTCCAAATTTTCAGATTGGTTTGTACCTCACATTCTTCTAACGAGCCTATAACAATAAATATAACATACATAGTTAATATAACCTAGACTATAAGTTGTAACTTCTCCCAAGATACAGAACTTGTCAAATATGCTTTGATATTTATCTATAATCAATAGTTCTGGACTTAAATAATGCAAAAGTTTTGAATATTGATGATTTATCAAATAACTGTGTAGACAGTTTTCTTCCATAATCCCTTGAAATGGAAGAATCTTATGATTGCCCGGCCAGAGTGCCTCAGTGGTTGAGCATCGACCTATGAACCAGGAGGTCACGCTTTGATTCCTGGTCGGGGTACATGCCTACACAGGGTGCAGGCTTGCTCCCCAGTGTGGGTCATGCAGGAGGCAGCCTATCAATGATTCTCTCTCATCTTTGAATTTTCTATCTCTCTCTCCTCTCTAAAATCAATAAAACCATTTTTTTAAAAAATCTTATGATTCACATGGTTTTTAAAAGCAATTAATTCTTTTAAATGCTAATAGATAAATACAAATAGATTCATTATATGTTCCATAAAAACGCACAAACATAAAGGTATGTGTTACAGCCGCTGACCATAATATTTACAGAAGATGGGAAATAGAAAGGAAATAACTCAGAAGGTGGCACCTGGAGGAGACAACTTTCTTCATGAATTGATGTCGACATGGCAATTTACTTCCAGATGGTTCAGATGTTTCTGACGTACTACCAAATTAAAACCACTATTCAGAGATATTTAAAACTGCTGAAGATTTCTGGGAAATAAAAAATTAGAAAACTTGGAAATTCAAAGCACATTACTAAACAAAATGGGGCCAAAAAACATTTGGAAAGATACTCATGTTATCTGAAATGAGATGCAAAATTAGATATACCATTTTATCTCTATCAGTCCAGCAAAACTTTAAAAAGCTTATTATTAAGTGTTGGTCATGGGAAGCAACCCAACCGTTCACACTCTGCAGGTGAGAATGTAAACAGGAACAAACACTTGGGTAAATAATTAGCTTTATCTAGTGTTTTGAGTATGTGCACACCCATGACCCAGCTTTTCCACTCCCAGGAATAGGCACCCTAGAAATGTATGCACATGTGTTATAGGAGGCCTGTACAAGAATATTCATAACAGCATCATCCATTTCTATAGCAAAAATGAGAATCAATCCAAATAGCCCTCTACATTCAAATAGGTAAATAGTACTATCCTACATAATAAAGAGGTAATGTGCAAATTAACCCTCATAAGAGGGTTGTCTATGACCAAGTCAGCAGGGGGTTAGTTAGGGACAACCAAACAAATGAACAAGCAGGCTGTGTGGGGTGACCAGGCCAGCAGTGGAGCCATGAGGGGTGACCAGGCCAGCGGGGGGCAGGGGGCAGTTATGGGTGACCAGGCTGGCAGAGGGGAACAATAAGGGGAGACCAGGCCAGTGGGGTGGAGGCAGTTAGGAGCAAGCAGGCCAGCAGGGATGGAGCAATTGGGGGCAACCTGGCTGGCAGCAGGGGGCAGTTAGGGGCAACCAGGCTGGCATTGGGGGCAATTAAGGGTGACCAGGCAGACAGGCAGGTGAGCGATTAGGAGCCAGCGGTCCAGGATTGTGAGAAGGATGTCTGACTGCTGGTTTAGGCCCAATTTTCAGAAACTGGCAGTTGCACATCCCCCAAGGGGTCCCAGATTGAAGAGGGTGCAGGCTGGGCTGAGGGTACCCCCCCCCGAAACACACACCCATGCACAAATTTCATGCACCAGGCCTCTAGTATTCATATAACAGAAGACTCTTAAGCAGTGAAAATTAATGAAATACAGCTATGCACATCTTCATTATAAATATCATGGGTTCTCTAAATATTAAACCACTAACCTTTGGTCATACAGTGAATTTTTTTAAATATATTTTATTGATTTTTTTTACAGAGAGGAAGGGAAAGGAATAGAGAGTTAGAAACATCGATGAGAGAGAGAAACATCGATCAGCTGCCTCCTGCACACTCCCCACTGGGGATGTGCCTGCAACCAAGGCACATGCCCTTAACCAGAATGAAACCCAGGACCCCTCAGTCCGCAGGCCAACGCTCCATCCACCGAGCTAAACCGGTCAGGGCCAGTGAATGTTTTTTTGAGGAGTTAAATCAAATTGCTATCCCAATGTTAATAATTTTGAATATTGCATTTATACTTACAAGAGAAAAAAGTTAAGTTCAGCTTTGTTTACAATATTCATTTTGCAAAAATAGCTATACCTGGCTCTGCTGCAGGCAAGTTCTGCTCCCCATTGCCATTATGATGTCCAGTTCTCCATTCATTTAAAACTTCCTGAAAGGACTGGGCAGAAGCTTCTTCATCGAATGAATCTTCACACAAGAGCCTATCTCTTAGGTTTATACACTCTCCTTTTTGTGTTGAAATTTCCATCTAAACCAATTAAAAATGTATCTAAGTATGCTTTTCTAAATTTTCCGGATCATAAAATGAAGATAGTATTAATTGTGAGGCATTAAAAAGTCACACATTTTTTTAAACTTACAAGTAGAATGTTTTAAAGTTTTACTTATGTATATGCTCTACTGGTTTCTTTCAAACTGTGTCCGCAATTCTAAATGGTCTCTTCAGAAATTTTTAAAACTGGAGCCTACAGGACTGAGGATTTATAACTATGTTATGCACCAGTGTTCTCCCTGGAAAGTGACAACAGTCTTGAATGTGACCCTCCTACTTCTCCAGTCTCCTCCTCCCGCCATCTTGCCACAGCACAAAGAGCAATTTCATAACTTGCAAATGTGATCAGGGCAAGCCTCTGCTCAAAACCCTGCAATGACTGTTTGAAGCCCCCAGACCCTATTAGGACTTACAAGGGCCTACACAACCTTGTACTCCCTGCCTTCCAATTCAATTCCTTCAATTTTCCCCTTCTCCTACCTTGCTCCCAACAAACTTATATTCTTACAGTTCTGGGAACTCACCCAGCACCTTCCCACTTAAGGGCTTGGCATTACCTTTACCCAGTTTCTGGAGTGAGCCTTCTCCACACTCCACACAGTCATTCTACTCATTTGGTCATTCTCTGCTCATATGTCACACCTACTCAGAGAGCAGGCGATGACCTCGCTGATGACCTAAAAATACAGGACCCCCCTCCCACACGCCCTTTCTAATCCCTTACCTGCTTTATTTTTCTCAAAGTAACATCTCTGTCTGAATTTACTCTACATGTATATCTATTTATTGTCTCTCTCTCAGACCATTAGAATTCAATGAAATCAGGGGATATTTTCCTCCCTCAGTGCCAAGAGCTGTGCCAGGCTCAAAGTGATGCTCATTAAAAGTTGATTGAATGAATGAATAAATAAATGCATGTGAAACATTGTATGCTGCTAGTGTAAAGATGGGAGAAATGATGAATTCAGTATAAAAATATAAATCCACTGTGAGCACACTGAAAAAAAAAAAGGTTGGCATTGGCAGTTATCCATTGAATCAGAGAAATCCAAATTATGAAGCCAACGCAAAATAAATTCCACACCAATGTTAAATCACCCAGTGCGGATTACCTATACTGATATCCAATTGCTAAAACGGCATTGTGTATCTTACACAGGTAGGATCTTTTATGTTCAGTCCTTAATTGCAAAATAAACAGGCAGATTGTTAGAGTACAATTGAGAGAAGATGATTAAATAGTGCATAAAATTTTTAAATATAAAGAAAAACCACCTGGGAACCTGCCAGACACTGTGCTACCTGCTGGCCACAGAACACAGGTTAATAAGTCCACAACAGAGACAGGTGCAAGAGCAGGTATTTAACTCAGATAAACAAGAATTCTGTGGGCAAAAGTGGCATGGGCAGGGTTCCAGAGAGAGAGGGAATGATACATAGATGGAGACATGGAGCCAGACAGCAGTATGGCATGAAACTGGAAGGAGTTGATATTGTTACAGCACAGAGTGGGATATGAAAAAAATATAAAGGGTGGAAAGACAAAGAGGGGGCAGATCATGAAGAACCCTGCCTGCCACACAGAAAATTAGACTTAAACTTATTGGAAACACAATGCCACTGGAGAGTCACACACAGAGAGAAAGAAATGGGGGGAAGGTTATGGGGGAGACAGTGAGTTTGGATGCAAGGAAAATGTTATGGCCATTTGGCAATATCAACATTACAAATGCATAACCCTCTTCAGTTAAGAATGTCAGGAATTTATTATGTAAATATACATATGCATTCAAAACAACATTTTTCAAAAAACATTCTTTATACTATAGTTTGTATTGGTAAAAGACTGAAACATGTTAAACGCTGACTAGTGGAAAATAGATCTTAAAAAATCTAATAAATGGAGTATTTTTTAGACACTATATAGAATGAGAAAGTTCTAGAGTTCACTTAAATTGATGTGGAAATACTGTTAATTGTAAAAAGCGTGTTTGTTTTCAGAGCCATTTGCAAAGTATATTAATACTAGAGGCCCGGTGCATGAAATCCATGCATGGAGCGGGGGAGTCCTCAACCTGGACTGCACCTTCTCCAATCTGGGACCCTTCAGGGGACGTTCAACTGTCTCTTACAATCCGGGACTGCTGGCTCCTAACCACTCACCTGCCTGCTTGATTTCCCCTAACCCGTCTGCCTGCCCGTCTCATTGCCCCTAACTGCTCTCCTACGGGCCTGATTACCCTTAACTGCCCCTCTCTCACCCACACCTGTGACCCAGAATTTCCTCCTCCCACTGGTCACAGGCACCCCGAACCTGAGATTCCTTCCATTTGGCCGGCCACAGGCACCCAGGACCCAGGTCAGTGTCACTGGGGTCAGCCACAGTTGTAGGAGACCATGAGTGGGTGGCTTCTCCCAGGCTGCAGCTGCAGGCACCCATGACTGCAGGGCAGGCAGCTTGTTTCTCTCCTGGGCGGTAGGCACAGCCGCTGGTGCCCGGAATTGTGGGGACTGTGGGGCATGCAGACTGTCCCTCTCCCGGGCCACAGGTGCAGATGAAGCCACTGGAGCCCAGTACTGTGGGACAGGCAGCTTGTCCCTCTTCAGGCTGCAGGCACAGCCACTGGTGCCCGGGACCATAGGGCGGGCAACTTGTCCCTCTCCCGGGCCACAGTCTGGCAGGTCCCCATTTCTCTCTTGCAAGCTCATTTGTGCCTGGCTGGCCACCACTCCTCTCTCCCCAATGCCGAGTGTCTGAGCCATTATGGCGTGATGGTGTGAGGGTGTGATGACCATTTGCATATTAGCTCTTTATTATATAGGATTATATAGGATTGTTTTCAATAAATACCTACACACAAAATTGGAAATATTATTGATGCCTAGAAGGAGAGAGAATGAAACGAAATTTACAGCCTAAAAACATTTTTCACTTTAAGAAAGAGCTAATTTCAGGATTAAGAATAGCAATAAGGCCCTGACTGGTTTGGCTCAGTAGACAGAGCGTTGTCCTGTGGACTCAAGGCTCGCAGGTTCAATTTCGGTCAAAGGCATGGACCTTGGCTGCAGGTGCATCCTGAGTAGGGGGTGTGCAGAAGGCAGTGATTGATGTTTCTCTTTCATCGATGCTTCTAACTCTCTATCCCTCTCCCTTCCTCTCTGTAAAAATCAATAAAATATATTTTTTAAAAAAGAATAGCAATAAGAATAGAAATGACCAAACAGTCAAGAGAGGCTTTAGATGGTAGACTGCATGGGACATGGTAACTGATTGGATGTGCAGAGGCAGGAGAGACAGGACTATTGAAAATAACTGTTCTTGCCAGTTTGGGAAGCTGGGTAGCTGGGTGTTAGGCTAACACCAATAGTAACATCTATTGGAGGAGAAATGATGAATTTGATTGAAAAATACTGAGTTTCAGAAATGTGTGGGAAGATAATTACAGGCATCCGGTAAGCAGAGTGTGTGTGTGTGTGTGTGTGTGTGTGTGTATGTGTTGCACTAATGAAGAAGCATTGAAAACTCAGTGCAATGGTTTAAGTGTGCGGTGATTGCAGCAACTCCCTAGGGCGGCTCCTTTCCAAGCAACAAATCAGAATCAGAGATATAAGACATTTGCATCTTTGGAATACTTGGCTTCCACATAGTAGTGACAGAATAGGAAAAAGCGAGCAGACTGTACATTGGTTCTTAAATGTTTCAGCCCAGACTGTCATATGTCACTTCCACTCAGAGCCCATGACCCTGCCCAGTTCTGAAAGGGCTAGAACATTTGATGAATCAGTGCTGTTCATTCATTACCCCCCTGGGCCACATGATATCCCTGCAAGACATGTTTATTCCCACATTCATATATACGTGCCACTTTCCAGAAGAAGAAACAGAGAATCAAAAAAGCTAAGTAAAATGCTGGATGTTATAAAAGCTCTAAGAAAATCAGGGTCAGTATTTTTCAAATCCAGGTTTCAGTCTCTAAAATGAAAGCTCTTCCATGAACTGCATCCCTTTTCAAGGATCGCCAGTGGCCTGAATCCATAAGAAAAGCTCTAAGACAGATATTAGGCATTGGCACCATTTGGACTCTTCCAGGCTCTGGAATTGCTTGGTAGGCTAATTAAAAATCAGATTCCTGTACTCTAACCCAGATGTGAAAAAAATATATATATCAAAATTTGAGTGGCAGACCAGGAATGCACATTCCATACTTCTGATGCTAATTACAGTTAGAAAACCACAGCTCTTCAGTACAGAAGACGACCATGCATCCAACAGCAACATCTCTTCCGTGCATGCACTACAGACCGGTGCACACCTGAGGGTCTATAGCAGTGACTCCCAACCAGGAATACTCACCAGAATCACTGAGCAGTTGCTAAGACCTCACATGTGTGGACCCCACTCATAGAGATGCTGAACTCAGTGCTGTGTGTTTCTTTAAGGTTTCTCCAGTTGGGGAAATGTATATACTCCCTGATGAAACCACTGAATTAAAGGTTATTAAGTTAAGACAAGAGGTGAGGGTCTATACAGCAGTTACCTATGTGGATAAGAGGCTGCACTAATTCTAGGGATTAGAAGTGCAGGCAAAGAAATAAGCTCTATAGATTTCATAGGTTACTTACTTAGGCCCCTATTGTCCTCACCTGTTAAATGGGGTAATAATAATAATAATGCAAAATGCATATGGTTATTATGACTCTTGAATAAGGTAAGTTAAGTAAGTAAGCACAATGCCTAGCATCAGGTGTTTAATAAATGTTAGTTATTGACTTATCACTATTATTGATAGGATGAATTAGATAAAATGGCAGGCATGAAGGAAAAGCCTTAAAATCATAGTCTCTGAGTATTGGTTAAAAGCAAGTAATTTGGAATCAAAAGATCTGGGTTCATATATAAGTTCCACTACCAATAATACCTCGGGCAATATATAAATACTGTTTTTTTGCCACTATTTTCTCATCTGGAAAGAAAAAGAAGTAACTAAGAAAGGACAAAAATGGATGCTACAGGTCAAATATTTAGGACAGCATCTGGCACACAGATTATATCAAAATCTGAGGAAGTTTGTCTTTTGCTAAAAAGTCAATACAGCAATTCTATTACAAAAATATGGACATGAGCTGATGAAACTTATCTAGTACATCATGGGATCAGTAATCAATCTCAATAACTACCAGCAGTTGGTATAAATTCGATTATAAAACGCTGTGAGATTCACTGTCACCTAAAACACTTGGCAAGGTTTTGTACTTTTAGCCTCTTGAGTCCTGATTAAGATAAAGTCATCATATTGCATTGTGTTACCTATTTTTATGTTCCTCCCAAATACTCATTCATTTCCTGAAATGGTGGAAATGCCCAGAAAGCCACAGAGTCAAAGGATAACTCATTAAGAAATCAGCATCCAGTGCAATCAAAGCAATCTCCTTAAAGGGATTGTTATAGTCCAGATGTTTTTTGATTAATAAAAAAATTCATATGAAATAACAATGTGATAAAATAATTTGCAAAGCTTTACAACTCTCGCTAAGTATATGCATGACAGTCTCCACCCATATGCATGAGTGTCTCCATTTCCCACAGCTTACCTGGGAGCTGCTCCCCTGCAGCAGAGGAGATTTGGGTAGATGCTGACCCTTACTAATCTCTTTTGGAGAGTGATTCTCCCCTTTGGGTTTATCTGGTTTAACTTCCTTTATAAACCCATGGGCAACATCCAATACATTGGATAATATTTGAGATTTTGCCTGTTAATAAAGGAACAAAATATGATTAAAAAGCCAAATACATAAGCCTCAGCAATTTAGATACATCAAATTATATTTTTATTATTCCATTCCTACTAAATTCAATGTATTTTACTTAATATTTAAAAATACAAATTGACATTTATATCAACCAATATAATCGTGACAGCTACCAATGTTTACAGGGGCTATTTTGGGCTCATATTAGCCTAAACATCTTAAAAACATGTTATTAAATCCTAAAGTCAACTCTGAAGCATACCTATTTTTATATGTTTCAGCGATAAAGAAACAAAAGTTCTGAGTGTTTAACTAAGTTACCCCTGGTCACATGGTGAGTGGGTGGCAGAGCTGGGAAGTGACCCAGCTGTATATAATTCTAATGACTCACAGCCTTTCTAACCCCAAATAAGTAGATGGGTAATTTTATGCACACCATGGCTGAAGAACTAAATATAGCTTATCTAGTAGGAGCCTGAATAAGCATTAGTAAGTATTCCTCAGTGATAAAAAAAAAAATCTTTAGAAACTATTAACTATTTAAAAGTGGAAACACAGGAAGTGCATCTACCTGTAGTTCCTGTGTGCACTTCAAGTTTCTCTGCATGTTGCACCTTTGCTCATGAGTTTCAGTACCCAGGAAGGCCCTCCATCCTCTACCATTTTCTGTGCCTCTCAGACTTCTCCTTCTCCTGAATTCGTCCCCAGTTACTCCCACATCAGGAACCTTTCCTGGCCTTCCTACTCCGCTGTGTGCAGTGCCCATCCTCTGTACCTCTTCTTACCAACCCCTACAATAGTAATTTTGCATAATCTGTTGATGTCTTTCTATCCCACAATACCATATAAGCTTACAGAATTAAAAAAATAAATCACGTCTTCTTAAATCTTGTGTGGCTACCACGATGCCTAGAAAATAACATATTGTAAAAATAAGGTTTGTGGGGAGGGAGCAGAAGGACTCCAGAATTAATGTAAATGATCTGAAGCAGTGGTCACCAACTGGTGGTCCGTGAGGTCCGAGAGGTTGGCAACCGCTGATCTGGAGAGCATTATGCTGAGCAAAATAGGCCAGTCAGAGAAAGACAAGTACAACATGACCTCACTCATATGTGGGATCTAATGAACAAAATAAACTGCTGAACAAAGTGGATCCAGAGACATAGAAGCATGGAACAGACTGTTAATCTCTGAGGGAAGGTGTGGGTGGGAGGGAAGAGATCAGCCTTTCTAACCCCAAATAAGTAGATGGATAATTTTATGCACACCATGGCTGAAGAACTAAATATAGCTTATCTAGTAGGAGCCTGAATAAGCATTAATAAGTATTCCTCCGTGATAAAAAACATCTTTAGAAACTATTTAAAAGTAGAAACTTGTATGCTTACATGCATAACCCATGGACACAGACAATAGGGTGGTGGAGGCCTGGGGTGGGGGAAAGGTGTGGGCCTGAAGGGGTCCATGGGAGAAAAATGGGACATATGTAATACTTTCAACAATGAAGATTAATAAAGGTAAATGATTGAGAAAAATAACTCAAAAAAAGCTCTCCAAGAGCCTTCTTCAGAGTGAAAAGGAACAGGCAAATCTCGGGAAAGTCCTATTCTGAGGAGTCTCCTATCAGAACTCCCTGAGCTTGCCCAGGGTACTGCAGGATGCTGAATGCCAACTGAACTTGAGCCCAACAAACTCCAGGGGAGACTCATGCCTTCCAGAGGCTCTCTGACAGCCTGGCATTAGGAGCAAAAGCAACAGGTCTTACTTCTTAGCAAATGTCCTCAAGACAGGGGAAAACTCTAGCAGGGGTCAGAAATAATTCATCCAGACTCTCCCATGGAAATAGTCCTATTTTTAAATTTTCAACTACTTACTTATTTAAATAGCTAAAGTTACATGGAAACTTTCCAGCACAACCTTTTGAAAATTTGTTAAGATTCAATCTGATTCTTGAGTAAATCAGTGAACATCAAATGAACTGGTGTTATTTCCCACCGAAGTAATAAGTTATATATGAAAAGATGACTAAGGTGACCCATGCACATAATTGCTGTGCTTATATAGCTCTATGGTATCTAGTCCAAATTTCACAACAACCATTCAAAAGCCCCTTTACACCTATGCAGCCCTTTTAAAAAACACATTCATAATTATAGTACAGTATCATTGTGCATAGTCATTATACTGTGCACTAGATCTCTAGGGCTTGTTTACTACTCATTGCACTTAACACTGCCGAATGTACACTTAAAATGTTTAAGATGAAAACATTTATGTTATTTGTTTTTTACCACAAATTTTAAACAATGAGTGCATGTTATTGTTTATATGAGAAATGTTGAGAGCATGTTATTGCTTATACATGAAGCTGAATACAGTTGATTTAATAAGAAAAAACATGAAAGGAAGACAAAATAAAATATCCAAGCCAATGATACTGCTTTATCCTTCCAGAAATAACTGCATCTTAGCAAATATTTTCTAAACATAATCCTATCTAAGCCTGATTTTATATTTCCTAGAACAAAGGTCTGATGATTTCAAAGGTGGTTAAAATATCTAGTTTTCATCTTATCAAATATCAAAATAAAAACAATGGTATTAATTTTTATATAGAAGTATCACAATAGAATCATCATTCAATTTTATATGTTTACTTAAATATGTTTACAAAATGGAATGCTGTTTATCTGCATGTCTTAAAGTTCTGTTAATTCAGAATAAATAAAATGTTAATAAACTGAAATTTTCTTTCTCAGAAAACTGAATATTTAAATATTGCCTTCTTCAGCTTTAAAAGTGTACATACATACTTTGTTTCTCTTGTTCTTACAGTAATCATTCCAATACAGGAACAGATATTTCGATTCCCTTACTTGGACAAGGAAAGCCAAGCTCATAAACCTTAGGTCAAATCCAACAGGTGCAAAATGATTTAGAGCCAAGGTATTTTTCTTCTTCTAATTCTGTTTCTTACTGAATTAACACAGAAAATGTGCTTTGCTTATGCTTTCTTGAAAATAAGATTACTTTTTGTTTTTTTTTTAATTTACTTGCTTGTTTATTTCAGGTTTGAGCAGGCACTAGCAAATTGAAGGGATGACCCAAGATTCTCCTTTTACTCATCTTCTCTGTTATCCACGTATATGGGGAGGGTTGGGGGCAACATCAACTTTGAGAAATAAAGTTTTGAACAACAAAGGTACAAGTATTCTATAAGAGTAGGATTATAGAACCAACTTAAACCATCTATCCCTTCACTAAAAGGTGTATATCTAACAGGATCATAAGAAGTTCACCATAGTACTGTAACATACTATTTTACAATATTTAAAAGTTCCCCGATATGTGAAAAACATATCACACATATTAATAACTTATAGCTTCCATTCTCCAGACCAACCCCCACACTCACTCCAGAGAAGAATTAACAACTAATTGCTAGACACTTTCACCTCCCCACCTAGCGAGGTCCTCAGCTTGAATCCCGTGGAGCCCTGTGATGGTTACTGAATGTGAGAAACGGCAAGATGATAAGAAACGAAAGTGCCTTCTCTATCCTTTTCACTGTATGGTGTATGGTGACCTTGGAAGTAACATATTGAATACGGTGAATGTTACAGGTAAAAGTCACCAAACTATTGCTTAAGAGGGAAGATGTCTTAGGAACATCCATGTTAGACTCTTAGGTGAGTAAAAAATAACTTTTACTATAGCCAACATATTTGGAAACTACCCCTAACTGCGTATTGTTTGAGCTAACAAAAAGAAAATGTTTTAAAAAGGTGTCTCCCTTTAACCATGTACATAGATACACTACTTCCATGTCTTGCCAAACTTTTCCTCCCTACTTAGAAAGGCGAGTGCTCCTATTATAATTCTCTTTATCACTTCAGGCCCAGATCAAATGTTATCCAGTTCCAATGTACATCCAATGGCACTATCAAAAGTCAATTAAACAGGGCAAACTGTTTAATCTCTTTGAGACAAAGTTTTCTCCCTCAACTAATTGGAGCAAAATGGACATGTTTTCTGTGTGCTCTTATACAGCTTGCTTACATCCATAGAGCTTTGCTGCTCCGTGTGTGACCCGTAAATCAGCAGCATCACCATCCCTGAAAACTTTCTAAAAACACAAACTGTCAGCTCCTATTCAGATTCAATGACTCAGAACCTGCAGTTTCACAGGTAACATGAATGCATGTTCAGTTTTGAGCATCTCTGTGTCAAAACACTTATCAGCCAGCAAGTGTTACACAATTGGTTGAATACAGCTGTCTTCCCTTTTGTGAATTCTTGAGAGAGAGAATCATGTCTCATTCTGCCTTATATACAATGATTTACATCGTCTTCTTTCAATTCTCCTCCCAGAAGCTCTGTCCTTCACATTTTTGCAACTAGAACATTGCTGGCTGAATCAAATTTAACTAATCAACTGAGATAAAAATCACTGAAAATTCCATTTGAATATTTGTCCCTTATACCCAAGCTAAGTCAATGTCAACACAGATAAAATAAATAGCACTACCATTAATAGTACAAAAGGGGAAATGATGTACCTCAACAAGCCAAAGTGTTTGTACGTGTGTACCCATAAAATGAAGACAATAGTTACCTTGCAGAGCTATTGTGAAGAATATACATTCTGAACGAAAAACACCTTTCAGAGTGACAGAGTAGTGCATTCAAATGATTGCTGCCATTTTATTTAGATCACTATATACTACATATTTGTAAAATAAATTGTTAAAGTACCCAGAAAATAGAATTTCTCCCTAATTAATAGACAGAAGTGGGACTTCAGACTAGGGTATAATAGAGAGATCAGTAAATAATTGTACCTTCATAAAACAAATATTATATTGGGTACATTTGTTAAAAGCTATTTCAGGAAATCAACCAAAAGCAAACAACAAGAAGTAGCCAGTCACTGTGACATAGTGAAGAGTGTCTGGCTGCTTCGCATGGGGCTGCTCCTGTGTTATATTACCCTTCCCAACTCTATCAGTGTAACGAGGGCAAGACTGGCCTTGCTCAATAGGAAGTGTGTTGATTCTCAGCAAAAAGCAGAATCTTGAAGTTTCTGTGGCATTATCAATAATTTAGTGAATTTGGTTATAAGTGAATGGGGAAAACCTATAGCTCTGAAAGCCTGAGGTTTTGGTCCCAGTTGGGGTAAGCAGTGGGCCAGCCAAACCTTTAATGGAATGATCCTGAAAATGAGTGCTCTATAAAAAGGCTGATTAAGAAATGGAAATCATCAAGGAGAAAAAAATTACTGAGTATGACCTACATAGGTTAAGAAGAGATATAAAATGGAAGAAGGATTGCCAGGACTGACCAGCAGACCCTGAGTGATGGATGAATGGATTACTCTGACACATGTTCCTGTGAAAGAGAGGGTTATGGGGCTGCTTGGCAGGAGGCACCAAAACAGCCCTGATTGCCTGTCTCCTAAGGCTTTTATTGTTACAACAGCTTGAACTAAAATTAACCTCTAGATACAATTAGCAGGGTAAGTATCCTTGAGAAAGCACATGCTTCCACAAGGTCAAGTCTAAAGACTAAACATAGAGGTTCTAGCAAAACACTGGGGGCTCGGACTTGTTTGGAAAAATCAAGGGAGGGGCTGCTGCCTTAGGCAAGGTCCCCCGAGAAGCCCTGACCTTTCAGAGATTCCTCCTTACAGACTTTCCAACCAAGTCCTGTGCTTCCCCACAAAGGATGACTTAGTGAACTTGGTGATAGATCAAGATACATTATCCAATGTGAAAACAAAGAGGAAAAGATTGAAGAAACTGAATATAATATCAGAGACCTGGAGAACAGCATCAAGCATCCAGCATACATTTAGTGGGAGTGTCAGAGGGAGAGAAAAGAGCAAAAAAATATGAAGAAATGAATGTCCCCAAATTCTCATATTCAATGAAAAGTATTACTTTAAAAATCTAAGAAACTCGCCAAACTTGAAGACAAACATAAGGAAATTCATGCCAAGACATATTATAAACAAACTACTACTGAAAGCCAAAGACAACCAGAAAAACTTGAAAGCAAAAAGAGAGAAAAATGACCCATCACATATAAGCATGCATTAATATGGGTAACAGCTGATTTTGCATTTGAAAAAAATGAAGACCAGCAGCAGTGGAATGACACCAAGTGCTGAAAGAAAAAAAATGCCAAAATAATTGAATATTCATCAATTTACTTTAATTCTAAAATAAAGGCAAAAATTAAAACATTCCCCACTAGACAACCGGTAAGATATAACTCATTATTAGCATTATTATTTCTGCCTTAAAAGAAATAATTTAAAAAAAGGTTTTAAGGCTAAAAGGTATTACATTTACCAGAAGAAAAGTAGAACTCCAGGAACATTAATATATGGATAAATGTAAAACATATTTAAATATCTAGTTTATCTTTTCTTCTCTTAATTTATTTTAAGGGCACAAAATTATATATAGCAATAACTTAACACTGCTGTGGGTTTACAACATTGATATGATTCAATATTGTGTATAACAATATCACAAAGAACTGGAGAAAAACAGAGCTGGGTTAAAGCCATTTACACAATATTTTACCACAATAAATCATTGTTAATGTGAAATAAATTGTTACAAGGTGTATGTTATAATACCTAGTAAAACCACTGAATAAATATATGTATATCCATTCATGCACACATTAAAAAGGTACTAATTTCAATAGTACAATGAAAATTTGTTTAATACAAAATAAAGCATCAAGGAGGAATAAAATAACAAAAAAATGGACATATGAAAAACAAATAGCAACACGGAAGATGTAAACCTAAATATATCAATAATTACATTAAGTGTAAATGAACTAAATACTACCATTAAGAGGCAGAAAGAGTCAGACTTGATTTTTTTTTTTAAATCAAGACCCAACTATGTGCCATTTATGAACTGACTTTATATTCAAAGAAAAATAGTTTAAAGTAAAAGGATGAAAATATATCTATCTTGAAAGTAATAACAATAATAAAACTGAGTGGTTATATTAGTAAGAAATATAACAAGACAAGAAGGGATATTTTTATAATAATAACAGTCAATAAAACAGGAAGTTCTAACAATATATATGCAACTAACAACAGAGCCCCCAAATACATAAAGCAACAACAGACATACTAAAAAGATATTAAGCTGATTAAAAATTACAGCTAGAAATTTTAATGTCCCTATCAGAAATTAATGAAATAGCTAGGCAGAAAATCAGTAGGGATATAGAAAACTTGAACACCACCATCAAGTAAATTAACCTAAATCACATTTAAAGAACCCTCAACCTCACAACATCAGAGAATTATTTACAAGAGCACATGATACATTCTTCAAGATAGACCATATGTTCCACATATAGTAAGTGTAATAAGTTCATAAGAATTGAAATCATAGAAAGCATGATCTCTAACCATAAAAAATTAAAATTACAAATCAGCAACAAATTATTTTGTGAAAGAAAATATTTAGAAGTTGAACAAACTGCTTCTAAATAACCTTTGGATAAAAAAAAAAACACATAAAAAAATAGAAAATATCTTCAATTAACTGATCATGAAAACATAATATATGTGGTGTCAATGAATAGAAAAAATGAATAAATCAATGAAATCAAAACTGGGTTTGTTAAGTAGACTTGAAAAATTATAAAGCTGAGGCTAGACTGACTGAGAAAAATAAAGAGTAAATACCATTTAACAAAATACATAATGAAATAAGAAACATCACTATTCTGTAGAAATTAAAAAGATTATAAAGGAATAAAAAAATGATACCAACATTTTGACAATATCCAGTGAAAGACAAGTTACCAAAACTGACTCTAGAAAATTAGAATAGAATAAGGAAAATTTTTGAAATAGTAATTCAAAATCTTCCTATGAGAAACAAAAATCCCAAACTCATACTGTTTCACTAATAAATTATAATCAGTGTTTAAGAAAAAAAATTATACTGATCCAACACAAACACATTCAGAAAACAGAAGAAAAATATTTCTAAACTCATGTTATGAGGCTAATACAACCCTGATAGCAAAGTAGATAACCACATTACAAAAAAATAAAAATAAACTCAAAATGGATAAAGGACTTAAAAGTGAGACAAGAAATCATAAAAATCTTAGAAAAGCTATAGGTAGCAAAATAGCAGACATTTGTCGTAGCAAAATCTTTATTGATACAGCTCCTAGGGCAATTGAAACTAAGGAGAAAATAAACAAATGAGATTTCATCAAAATAAAAACTTTCTGCACAGCAAAAGAAACCATCAACAAAAAAACAAGAAAGCCCACTGCATGAGAGAACATACTTGTCAATGTGATCTCTGATATGGTTTAATCTCCAACATTTATAGGAAACTCAAACAACTTAACAAAAGGAAGATAAACAATCCTATCCAAAAAAATGGGCAAAGGACCTAAATAGACACTTTTTAGAGGACATATAGAAGTCCAAGAGACATATGAAAACATGCTCAAAGTCACTAATCATCTGACAGATGCAAATCGAAATGACAATGAGTATCATCTCACACCTGTCAGAATGGCTATCATCAATAAATCAACAAACAACAAGTGCTGGAGAGGATGCAGAGAAAAAGGAACCCTCTTGCACTGCTGGTGGGAATGCAGACTGGTGCAGCCACTGTAGAAAACAGTGTGGCATTTCCTCAAAATATTAAAAATGGAACTCTCATTTGACCCAGTGATCCCACTTCTAGGACTATATCCCAAGAAACCATAAATACCAAACAGAAAAGATATTTGCACCCCTATAGTCATAGCAGCACAAGTTACAATAGCTAAGATTTGGAAACAGCCTACGTGCCCATCAGCAGATGAGTGGATTAGAAAACTGTGGTACATCTACACAATGGAATACTATGCTGCTGTAAAAAAGAAGGCATTCTTACCATTTGCAACAGCATGGATGGAACTGGAGAGCATTATGCTAAGTGCAATAAGTCAGTCAGAGAAAGATAAATATCACATGATCTCACTCATTTGTGGAATATAATGAACAACATAAACTGACAAAAAAATAGAACCAGAGTCATAGAAGCATTGAACAGACTGTCCAACCTATGAAGGAAGGAGGGGGTTGAGGGCATAAGAGATCAGCCAAAGGACTTGTATGCATGCATATGAGCACAGCCAATGGACACAGATGGGGGTGGGGTGGGGGATGAGGACATGTGCTGAGGGGTGGGGGCAGACAGGGAAAGGTCAATGGCGGACGGGGGGAAGAAGACTAATGTAATATTTTAAACTATGAAGAATTTCAATTAAAAATAAATAAATAAATAAAACTACAGTCCAATATGCCATATGAAAATAAAGGCAAAGTCACTTTACCAAATATTAGGAAATCAAGCATCAACATGTCAAGTATGCATCATGAGCAAGTAAAATTGTATCCCAGTAATGCAATATTAACTGAACATCTCAACATCAAATATTGTAATAAGTCACTTTAATAAAAGACAAAACAACATAATTATCCCAATAAGAGCAGGCAAAAAATCACAATAGGGAATCCGAAGGGACTTCCTCCCTTGGTATTTTGATAAGAGCATCTACCAAAAGACTATGACTAACATCACAATTAATTATGAAAGTCTAAGTGGTTAGCAATGAATTAATAAAATTATATACACAGCAATATTAGAAAGAATAAAATACTTAGAAAAACATTTAACAAAAAATTGTAAGAGCTTACCACTAAAAACTAAAAATGATAAGAGAAATTAAATAAGTTCTAAATAAATGGAATCAAAACCATGTTTATAGAATGAAATACTCAATATGTTTATGATGGACTCCACAAAATTTTTAGATGGCTATTATCAAGGAAACAGTAGCTAACAAGTGTTGGTGAGGATGTGGAGTAATTGGAACCCTTGCACACCTTTAATGGGAATTTGAAATGGTTCAGCTGCTGTTAAAAAAAAACAAAACTGAAGGCTCCTCAAAAAATTAAAGATTAAATTACCATTCTGGTGATTCCACTTCTGGGTGTATGGTAAAAACAACTGAGATATTTGCACGCCCATGTTCATAGTGGTATGATTATCATAGCTAAGAGCAAAAAGCAACCCAAGTGCCATCAATGGGTGAATAGATAAAGTGTGGAATACAAATACAATGAAATATTATTCAAACTTAAAAAAGCTGACATATGCCATAATATAAAGGAACCACGAGGAAATTATGCCAAATACAATAAGCCAGTCACCAAAGACAAAGACTGTATAATTCCACTTGTAACAGGCCTATGATCAATTCATAGAAACAAAGTAGAATGCTATTTATTGTGTATAGAGTTTCAGTTTTGCAAGATAAAATTCTGGAGATCAATTGTAAAGAATGTGAACATACTGAACTATACACACTTTAAAATTCTTGTTGCAAACATTTGTACATTTACTTTTAAAAATTTCTGCTTTCGGAGGCATGGTTTGTTGGACAGGAAGTGAGCATCTAGTCCAGGTCGATTTTATGAGAATTTAGATGTGGATTCAAGAAGGTGACATTTGGTCTGTCAGGTGAATTCGTGATGTGTTAATTATAAGAAAGAATAAAGTAGATACACACACACACGGTTCAAAGAGCAGGAGTTTCCCTGGGCTCTCAACAGCTTTCCGATTTCCAGTCCTGGTTCTCACTATGACTCGGCCACATCATCCATACTCCCTCACAAGACATCTGGGAGGCCATCAGCAACAAGAAAAAAAAAATCTTCTTCTTGATCAAGCTAGAGTAAGAGATCTGATTAATACAAAGATCGCTACTTCCCAGCTAGAGCAATGAGATTTGAAAATGTGGGAGGTGTTTTTGGTTTTCACAATCATTGGAGAGCACTGCTGACATTTAATGGGTGATAACCAGCAGGTTTAATAAATATTCTGAAATGTGAGGGATGAAGAGTTTAAGCAGAAAAGTTCCTGCCCGAAATACTCAAGACCATTCCCACAGAGAAATACATAGATGTAGCCTTATATTAGCAACATCTTTAAAATTATAAACACAGTGAAAATAAATCATAATACCACCATATTAAAAAGTAAGAAACAGAGGTCTCTTCTAATTCATGAGTGGCACTTTCCAAAGGGAACCATTATTCACAGTTTGGTTTATATCTCTGCAGCCCTTTCTCTCTGCTTAGAAGAACCCATCTGGATTTGTAACACAAAACAAATTATCTTTTACTTGATGATACAAACACTATCATTTTAAGTAATAAGTAGTCAGTGAACAAGAATGTGATGGTT
>PVJC01013880.1:0-37301 GCA_004026665.1 Murina feae | reverse complement strand
TGCTCTCCCCTGCTGGCCTTATCACCCCCAATGGCCCTCCCCTGCAGGCATGATCTCACCCCCAACTACCCTCCCCTGCCAGCCTGACTGCCCCTAACTCCTCTGCCTCGGCCCCCACCATCATGACTTTGTTCAGAAGGAAGTCAGACATCTGGAAGAAAGCTGGTTGACTGGTCTAATTAGTATATTACCCTTTTATTAGTATAGATTACATGCTTTTTGCCATCTATTGGGTGGGGACATAGAAGTGTAGGGTCTGTTCTTCAGTCAGCAATATCTGTGAGATACAGAAGATTTTGCCAGGGAATATGAATAGATATTCCAAAGCTCCATTTTTAAAAGCAGATATTTTTATACTTACCTGAGAATATATTCTCATTGATTTTAGCAAGAGAGGGAAGGGGGGAAGAGAAAGAGAGACCCATCAATGTGAGAGAGAAACATCAATTGGTTGCCCTCAGTACTTGCCCTCACGAGGGATCAAAACCAAACCCTAGGTATGTTCCCTGACTGAGAATCAAACCTGCAATATCTTGGTGTACTCCAATCAACCGAGCCACCTGGCCAGGGCTAAAAACAGAATTTTAATTTCTGCTTCAACTTATTCATTTTATTCTATGAATAGTTATTTTTATTTAACAAATTTCACATATTAACAAGCTGATTAAATATGATATTGCATTTTCAGGGTTGGTACTTGTGGTGTATAAATTCTAATTCATCTCAATTTTACATACTGAGCAGATTGATTTAAAATTATATTCATAAAATCTCTGTGCAATCAAAGCCATAAATGTGTAAAATTTTGTTACTGCAAAATGGTAATATAGCATTGTAGACAGTAACATAGCAATTCGAACAGCCTAGCATGTGTTTATAGTTGGCATCACGTATTGGGTCTCTTTCTGCCTCACTTATCTTTAGGATTAAGATTTGAACCTGATCTCCTTGTCTTTGAGTTTATCTACCTCTTTAAAAAACACACCAAATGATTTCTGTCTAAAGTTAATTATAATTTACATGCAGTAAATTTACTAAATTGCTTCCAGATCTGCCTTAAAAAATAGATGTAGACTAGGAAGTAATATTTGTTCTTTAAAAAGAATCTTTGTGTTTGCCTAAATGCACATTTTTTTAAAGCTATGTGTGTTCAGTTAATTTTTTCTATGGCTGAAAATGGTACCTAGAGAAACTTGAAAGACTTAGACTGGACATTGCTTTCTCAGTCAGCAAATTTATTTGTAAAAATTGGCAAAAACACAGCCTTCTGGGAAAGTTTTTGCCATGACCAAAAGTAGAGAGGGCAAATGCAATTCATCTCTTATTTCAATACTGATTAATTGGCAGTGGGTTCCTTAAGTCCTTGTTGACAAAAATTTGAGGGTGGAAGAAATGGTTTTCAAGGAGGTATTCAGGTAATGATCTCTGCTGTATGCATGGAATGAGAAACTGCTGTGTGGCATTTATCCCAATATTAATGCCATTTCAGAAATAGGTGAGTAGCATGTCTACTAAAAACAAGCATGTCTGTAACACATGAAATTTAGAATAGGAAAAAACATGCATGACTATATGGACTCTCATGTATGACCATATGTAATTCTCTGCTCCACTATGTGGACATGAGGGTCATCGGGCCTTGCTCTATTCATTTCCCAAGTACAGGGATCCAAATAAGAATCCTAACAACCTATCTAGACCCCAAATTTGATCTCTAAATGCAAAGGAAAAGGGGAGGGTAGAGTGATGGGTAGCTATGGGTCCTAATGTTTATGTATCAGCTCTCAGGCAAGCAGTTAAAGAAAGGAAAACCAGCACTGTCTTGCACAAGAAATACACAAGAATGTGATTAGGTGGGGGAGGAAGCAAAAAAGAGAATGTGGCAGAGAGGAGAGAGAGACCAAGCATCATGTAAGGGGCCTGCATCATAATGATAAATATAGTCAATGATAAATAAAGAATTCCTGATTGTGGGAGTGATAGAATTTTTTGCAATTCTAGCTTTTCATTCTATAATGTGATATAAACTCTCTACATCATCAGCATCAGTAATAATCTCTGTAAAACTACCAGTACATTTTTTTTGGGGAAAGAAATTTATTGACATAAGCACTGTAATAAACCCCATGATGTACCTATTTTTTGTTTGCTGTTAGTTCTAATTTTGTCTACCATTCATTTTGCTGCCAATCACTGCCTAGAAAACTTAGATTTTTGATTCTTATGAAATGGTACAACTGTCATCACATGGATGTCAGTAGAGTGATAAACTTGGGGAGGTCATACTTTTCCAATATTCTCCACAGAAATCCTACACATAAGATTATACATATACTAGAGGCCTGGTGCACAAAATTCATGCAAAGGAGGTGGTGTGTCCTTCAGCCCAGCCTGCACCCTCTCCAATCTGGGACATCCCTCTCACAATCCAGGACTGCTGGCTCCCAACCACTCGCCTGCCTGACTGCGTGATTGCTCCAAATTGCTTCTGCCTGCCTGCCTGATCTCTTCCTAATCACTCCCCTGCCAGCCTGATCGATGCCTAATGTCTCCTCTGCCATCCTGATTGCCCCTAACTGCCCTCCCCTGCAGGCCTAGTTGCCCCAACTGCCCTCCTCTGCTGGTCTGGTCATCCCTAACTGCTCTCCCCTGCTGGCCTGATCACCCACAACTGCCCTCCCCTGCCGGCCATCTTTGATCACATAAGGGTGGCCATCTTGTGTGTTGGAGTGATTGTCAATTTTCATATTACCTCTTTATTATATAGGATGGAAGACTCTTTTTCTTTTATTTATCTAAAACATACTATATGTAGAACTAATTTTTAAAAATATTTTTGGTCTCACAGTCATTTTTTTTAAAGTATGCATGTTCATTACTATATTCCCATAATCTAAAACAGCCTTTGACACATAACAAGTATTCAAAAATGTGCTGAATAAAAAAATAAATAAAAATTTCATAAAACAAGTTACTTTTCTTAACAAGCTATACTAGTACAATCTGATATAATAATATAGTCTAGTCCCTAACACAGTTAACTTTAAAAATGTAAATCAACCATTCATGAACTTGGTTATAGGACCCACCAGTGGTCATGACCCATAGTTTAAATTGTAAGGAACAACTTAAATAGTAGGATAAGAGTTCTAGGTTCTACATGATCATGTAAATAGATTATAGCCCATATTCCTTACTAATTATAACTGAAATACCTGGCAGGGTGGGGAGGAGAAGACGTCCTGAGGACTCTGCAAAGTAAACAAAGTGGGAGAAAGTGAGTCAAAAGTAAATGCACAGGGTGTATTTTTCTTTGTTTTCCTTCTTATATACTTTGCCCCCATTATGGGCCTTGGCCACAAGGCAACATATCAATAGTGGATGCATGAGGGGCTAAGAATTCAGTGGAAAGCCCATCTTTAGAATCAGAAAAATCAGCAAAGGAGCTTCTGGGAGCCAGTGGATGAAAAGAGATTCTCAGAGCAGAGGGAGCCAGTCTCTGCTTATACACATTAAGTCCTTGTATAATCCGCAGATATCTCTGGCTCATTTCCTATTGTGGACAGGCTCAAACAAGCAGATAAAATGTTTTTAAAACTGATTTAAGATTTCAACCACCATCTACAAAAGACAAGAGAGAATCTGTGGTTTAAACCTAACCATGTTGGTTGCCTGCTACATAAAAATCAATATGCACCAGAGAATTATAACAGGAACTAGAGTCTAGACAACATTTACAATGTCCAGTGTATAATCCAAAATTATTCATCATACCCACAAAAAAATGTGTATCATTATCCATGGGAAATAATTACCAGATGCTAAGATATTAGAATTATTAGGAAAAAGTTTTAAACTGTTTTATGGAGAAAAGAAAACATACTTGAAAATGAATATAAAGTTTGGCAGCAGAGAACTAGAAACTATAAAAAAATTAAATGGGATAGAATAGAACCTGGAAAATAAAAAATTTACTGGGTGGGCTCCATTGTAGTATGTAGATGACTGAGGAAGTTGACAACAGTTGACAACAGGTAATAGGTAAGTGAAATGTTATGCAAATTGAAGAACAAAAAGAAAGAAAAGAAAATAAAACATATGTGACAATATCAAAAGGTCAATCATACATGTGATTGGAATTCCAGAATAAGAAGATTAGGATGGGAAGTAAAATCTTTTGACAAAATAATGGCTGGAAATTTTCCAAATTTGGGAGAAGATAAAATGTACATCTTATGTAATAAAAGCGTAATATTGAAATTGACCATTTCTTCGGGATGCCTAAGCCATGCCCACCAGCCAATCAGAGTGGCTGTATGCAAATTAACCCAGCCAAGATGGAGGCCGGCACTCACGGAGCTGAGTAAACAGGTGGCTTCTGTTGCAGCCAGAGTAAAACTGTTTGCCGGTTGCTGGGTTTCTCCTGGCTCCAGGCAACAACATATTTGCAACATGGTCTCAATTATAGAAGCATCAGAGTTGAAACAAACAGGAGGCTTCGTTACCTGCCTAGGCTCGGCTTAAAGTAACAGTGTATCAATTATAGAAGATAAATAAACCCCAAGAACCTGCTTCCAGCCAGCCTTGCTGGGACATTGGGTCAATGGGAGCTGTGGGCAGCCTGAAAGCCTGAAAACGCCCCTCAGCCCGTCACCCAGGCTGGCGACACCCCCATGGGGTCAGGGTCCCCACTGGGGGGCTTGGCCAGCCTGCAGACAGCCATCATCCCCTCACCCAGGCTGGCCAGGCACACCAGCAGGTAGACATTCCTCAAGGGGTCCCAGATTGCAAGAGGGCACAGACCGGGCTGAGGGATCTCCTGAGTGCACAAATTTTTGTGCACTGGGCCCCTAGTATTTAATAAATTCAGAAAACTACTAAACAAGATAAAATAAAAGAAAATCAAATTTCAACAAATCAGACTTCAGGAAACCAAAAATTAAAAAAAAACAATCTTATAAGTGGCTGGACAAAAAATGATACATTTCATATAGGGAACAATGCTTTGAGTGATGACTAGTCTTTCATAAAAAATCATGAGGTTAGAAGACAGTGAACTATCCTTCAAGTGCTGAAAGAACTACCAATCTAGGCTTCTATATCCAGTGACAATATCCTTTATAAATACTGATAAAATAGGAGACTTTAGTTTCTGATTTGGCATGTTAGGAATTTAGAACTGCCACTCTGTTCTAACAAATAAAAAACTGAATAGACTGAAAAATTAACAGCATTTCTTAGCTCCATCAGAGAAGCGAGGTTACAGGATAAACTGCTATCCTTAAAATTCTGGAGACAGACAGGCAGATGTAGAGAATTACAATTTACAAGAGTTGAAAGCCATGAGCAGAAATTGCCTCAGGAATCAGTGCCAAGGTAAGAAAACTTGAACTGTGATTGATGAATTGCTGCAATTTCAGTGTGAATGAGTCTGAAATTTAAAAGGTCTGTGAGGACCTAGTCACATACTATTGTGAGTTTTATCTCTAGGAGCTCTACCAGGTCTGCACAGTAAGCACTGGAGAAAAAATTTCCTGATGCTTCTAATAGCCGGAGAAGAAAAGAAACCATTTTGAAATATGTCAGAGTACTCTGTTCTTTTTAGCAAGGTCTGCTCTAAAATAATCTATTTTACTAGAGCCCTATTTACATGGATTTTAACAGAATCTAACCTAGCAGAGAGAAGGAAAATATACAAGTCTCGTCAGCCAGCTTTCCATTTGAGAGAAAGGAAATACCCTATTTCAACTTACACTATCTTATAAAGTGGGGTAATTAAAAACCCCAACTCCTGACCTCTATAACCATCCTGTCCTATCTAAGGGGGTGAGGGAATTGAGCAGTACTGGTGAAGTTCAGAGTCCAGGGGCACAGATTCATTAAAAGTCTGAAATCTGATCATAAGACTATAGAATTCTTCCCTTTCTCCCATATTTTAACAACATATTACTAAAGACCTATTTATCAGAATTCCTTTAATTCAGTACATCACTTCCATATTTCAACAAAAAATTACAAGACATTTTAAAAGTAAAAAGTATAGTTGAAGTGACTAAACAGGCATTATAACCAGAATCAGATACAGCAGGCATGTTGCAATTACCAGAACAGAAATATTTTTAAAGTATGATTAATATGTTAAGGACGTTAATGGAAAAAAGTAGATAACATGCAAGAATATATAAATAATGAAAGCAGAGAAATAGAAATTCTAAGAAAGATTATAAAAGAAATGCTTGAGATGAAAAACATTGGAACAGAAATGAAAATTTCCTTTGATGGCCTTAATAGTACCATAGATACAGATGAGGAAATAATTTCTGATATTTATAACATGACAATAGAAACTTCCAAAACTGAAAAACAAAGACAAAATAAATCTAAAAAATAAATAAATAAAAGAACAGGGTACTTAAGAACTTTGGGACAATTACAAAAGATGTAACATATGTGTAATGGAAATTCCAGGAAAAATGTAAGAGAAAGGAACAGAAGCAAGTTATGAAGTTTAATGACTGAGAATTTCTCCTAAATTAATGTAAGACTCTAAATCACACATTCAGGATGCTCAGAGAACACAAGGTTGGATAAATGTCAAAGCAAGCAAACATACCAATAACCCTATACCTAGGCCTATCATATTCAAATTCCAGAAAATGAAAGATGAAAAAAATCTTGAAAATTTTCAGAGGAAAAACATAGCTATGGAGGAGTGAAAGTAGGAATAACATCCAAATTTTTTTCAGAGATAATACAAGCAAGAAGAGATGGAAGTGAAATATTTAAAGTGTTAAATAAAAAACCCCACCAACTTAGAATTCTGTAACCTACAAAACTATCCTTCAAAAATGAAGGAGAAAAATTTTCTCACCCAAACAAAATTTGAGAGAATTTATTGCAAGTAGTAATGCCTTGCCAAAAATGTTAAAAGAAGTTCTTTAGAGAGAAGGAAAATTATATAGGTCAGAAGCTCAGTGCTTTATACAGAAATGAACATCAAAGAAGGGAGAAGTGAAGGTAAAATATACATTTTTATTTTTCTTAATCTTAATTGATGTAACACATAATTTGTTCAAAATAATAATAATAAACAATGTATTCTAGTATGCGAGGTATGTATTTATCATATATATGCTTATGTTTGCATTTTTATAAGTGAAATGAATAGCAGCAATAATATAAGGCATAAAAGGGAGAAATTGGGATTATTTTGTTTTTATAAAATACTTGCTCTATTTGTGAAGAGGTACTCCGTACAATTTAAAATGAATTAATTGAAAATGTATACTGCAAACTCTAACCATCAAGAAAAGTAGAAAAAAAGAACAATTGATATGCTAAGAAGGGACAAAAATTGAATCATGTAAAATGCTTAAAACAAAAAATGGTTGAAAAAGTGTGGAAGACAAAAATAGGGACAAAGGGAAACACATAGACATTACCTAGTGATTAAGGGGTCAGTTCTCCAAGAAGATATAACAGTCATTAATATGTATATACCTAACAACAGAGTATCAAAATATGTGAATCAAAAACTGATAAAACTGAAAGGATAAAGAAATTAATTCACTATAATAGTTGGAGAATTAATACCCCTTTATCAGAAATGGGCAGATTCAGTAGGCAGAAAATCAGTAAGGACATAGTTGAGCTCAACAACAATATCAATCAACTGAGAATTATTGACATTTAAAGGCTACTTCATTGAACAACAGAAGAATGCACATTTTTCTCAAGCACAATATTCACCAAGATATGCCACATTCTGAGTCATAAAATAGACTGTAATAAATTTAAAAGGACATCAATGAAGTTAACAGAAAAAAATTAATAACAGAAATATAGCAGAAAAATCTCCAAATACATGGACATTGAACAACACATTTCTAAAAGAATTCTCAAGAGGAATTAAAAATAATTTTAACTAAATAAGAAAGAACATATTTCCTCTCTCCGTTCCTCTCTCTCTTAAAAAAGTCAATTAACATATCCTGGGTGAAGATTTAAAAAAAATTTAACCACATCCTATAAAGTAGGTGCTAAAAAAAGTGTACATCCATATAGACTTTTGCATGACTATTAATTTGTAATTAATAGGCAGCTTTATTTGTAAAAGCCCTAAACTAGAAACAACCCATATGCTCATCAAAATAATGGATCAATAAATTTTTGTATAGCCAGACAATGGATACTACTCAGCAATAAAAAAATAACTATTATTAATAAGGGTAGCACTGGTGAATCACAAGTCATTATACTGAGTGAAAAAAAAAACTAGACAAAATAGAGTATATACTCTGTGATTCCATTTATATAAAATCCTAGAAAGTGCAAATGCATCTACAGAGACAGAAAGATCAATGATAACCTGGGGAGGAGGTAAAGGTTGGGATGGATTATAAGGGGCATGTGGAAACTTTTAGAAATGATAGAAATGTTGTTTGTCTTGATTGTGATAAGGGTTTCAAAAGTATATACTTATGTCAAAGTTTATCAAATGATAAACTTTTAGTATGTGAAGTTTATATATCTCACTTATATCTTAATCTATACTAATAAAAGGGTAATATGCTAATTAGACCAGGAGACCTTCTGGGAGACCTTTCAGATGTCCTTCCAGACAAAGCTATGGTGGCAGGGCTGAGGCAGAGGTAGTGAAGGATGAGCTGGCTGGTGGGGGGAGGGGGCAGTTGGGGGTGAGCAGGCCAGGAGTGGGGGCAGTAGGGGGTGATCAGGCCAGTATTCAGAGTGGTTAGGGGTGATCAGGCAGGCAGGCAGGTGAGTGGTAAGGAGCCAGTGGTCCTAGATTGTGAGAGGGATGTCTGACTGCTGATCCCTGTGGGATTGGGCCTAAACTGGCAGTTGGACATCCCCTGAGGGGTCCCAGATTGGAGAGGGTGCAGGATGGGCCGAGGGACACCTCCCCCCATGCACCAATTTTGTGGACCAGGCCACTAGTATAATTATAAAATAAAGCAATATGGATGGACATTCCCTATAGTTCTATACTAAGCGAAAGCAAAATCTGGTTTCTCCCTTAGAACAGGAAATATAACTTGTTATAAAATATTAATTTTCATTTCCTTCCCTAAATTATATATATATATATATATTAGGGGCCCGGTGCACAAAAATTTGTGCACTTGGAGGGTGGGGGGTCTCTCAGCCCGGCCTGTGCCCTCTTGCAGTCTGGGACACCTTGGGGGGGGGATGTCCACCTGCTTGGCATGCCTGGCCAGCCTGGGTGAGGGGCTGAGGGCCATTTTCAGGCTGTCCACAGCCCCTTCAGGGTTCGTGCACTGGGGGGTGTGAGGGCTGGTGAGTGCAGGCCTGGACGTTTCCCACCAGAGGGCCCACGATCGCACACGCCTGGTGGGCCCCCACTGCTGAGGGGACACACCTGGCACAGAGCTGGGTGGCAAGCCAGGGGCGGAAGCTGGTGCAGGATCCCTTAGTGGGGCCCTGCTGCTGAGCAAACACACCTGGAATGGAGCCGGGCAGTGAACTGGCTTCAGCTTCTCCGCACTGTGCAGCAGACGCTCCCGCACGCCCTGTGGAGGCCCCTGGGGGGTGGATGAAGGTAGCGGACCCTGGACGGGTGTTCCCGCATGCCCCCAAGAGGCCCCTGGGGCAGAGCCAGGCTGCGGCCCTGGGACGACTGCTCCTACACACCCTGCAGAGGCCCCCGCGCTCCCACATGCCCCGGGGAGGCCCCCAGGGGGCGGAGCCAGGCAGCGGACCCAGGATAGCTGCTCCTGGATGCCCCGAGGAGGCTCCTGGGGGGCGTAGCCAGGCAGTGGACCTAGGATGGCTGCTCCTGCAAGCCCCATGGAGGACCCACTCTCCCACACGCCTGGTGGAGGCCCCCGGGGGGGTGGAGCCAGGCAGTGGCACCAGGGCGGGCGCTCCTGGATGCCCCGAGGAGGCCCCAGGCTGGACCACCCCTCCCCCCTCCCCACTGAGCTGACACACCTGGCACAGCTATGCCGGCCAGCTGTGGAGGCTCCCACTGCAGAGCCGCCCTGCCAGCCTCCATCTTGGCTGGGTTAATTTGCATACAGTCACTCTGATTGGCTGGTGGGCATGGCCGTGAGCAGAGGCTCAGCCAGCCTAGGCAGGCAGTTGCAACAGAAGCCTTTGGTTTGCTCTAGCTCCATGGCTGTTGGCCTCCATCTTGGCTGGGCTATTTGCATACAGCCACTCTGATTGGCTGGTGGTAACGGTCAATTTGTATGTTTCTCTTTTATTATATTAGATATATTACAAATATATTTTTAATATTTATCTTATACATTAAATTATAAGCCTCCTGGGAGATAAGGAACATAACATTTGCATTTTTATCTTTCACTGGCCTGTACAGTGACAGTAATGGGCTGTTAATGCATTTTTATAAAGCATCTTCTATTACATTATAAAAAGTTGGGGCAGGTTCTCCTATGTTTTCTGCTCTGCTGAAGCTCTGCTGAAGATGGTTTTAAGAGGAAAAATGCCTAAGATACATATTAAGATAAAGAAAGAGTGGGGAACTATCCAGAAGCATATGAATAGAACTAAATTTCTTTGCTAAGAAGACCATCAATATACTCCCAGGATGTAAACTTATAACCTTTCAACTGAAACACACACTACACACACACACACACACACACACACACACACACACACACACACATCACTTTTATCTTTGCAATAAACAAAAAAGAGAATCATAAATTGGAGACCCCTTACACTGTATTTAAAAGCAACCTACAATTAACTTTAGAACAAGTTACTTTATCCAGAGTAACAGAAGGGTAAAAGCTTTGAAAAACCCCCCAGCTGTTCCAGTCAGTACTTTCATGCATTTAAGCAATGGGACATGCTTGGAGATGCTCCATTTTCTGCCCTATACCAAGAAAACCTGTGTTACACTGGTAGGCAACATTCTACCCCCCAACTAAGTTTGAATTTCAGTTGGGGAATCTCTTAATCACTTGAAGTTTCCTCTTCAATTTCTATTGTTACCCTTTCGCTGATGGTCCCTACATAAACTCCTGAAGAAACCCTAGAGAACAATTTCTTGCTGATACTAACGCTGGAGAAAATTTCCCCGTTGTTTGTTGATTTTTAACTCCTCTGGGTGGCAGTGGAGAGGCTGAAGCTCCAGGGTTTGTCTCAAAACAGAGGGTATTTGTATATAGCTTCATGATGCACAGTACATCAGACACTTCAAATTCCAAAGTGTTGTTATAATTTTTAAATAATACGTCACTGAAATCTAGTCTTGGAGTAGAACATTCCAGTCCTCCACAAACATTTATAAGCTCCATTTATTTCTGCTTATTAAACAGCAATCTTCCTGGCACATACTTAATACTGTACATCCTAGCCAAAAAAACCACTGTCAGATGAAATTAGTTACATTTAATGCCTATTTCATGCAAGGTTGCAAACAAATTAAATATGCACTTTCTATAAATAAGATCACTTGAGGTTAGCCTGTGAAACTTTGGACATGTTGACTCTTCAAGTCTCAAAGATTCGGTGAAATGTAGATTTGTTAAGTATTCCATATTCTGACTGCCATTAGGGCTAGTGATATGATACACAGAGGCTATTTTGCAGCTGTGGAAAGGATTACCAATGGCTTTGCCCTGCCAACAGTTACCACTCCAAAAGAGCATGAAATGCTACCGTTCATTGCTCTGTGTGAACGGTCATGCTATACTGGGCTGCCTTGTAAAGACTGTGATCTCTGAACTTTGGGAGTTTCTCAGGCTCTGCAGAAATGAAAGAGTAGTTAAGTGGGAACGTTTAAAAATCAGCATTGCAAAGTAATTTTCCTAAAATAATCACACTGAAAGAAAAAATGAGAAGGGAGAAGAGACACTCTTCCTGTTCAATCCATTCTCCCAAGATTCTAAAAATAAGATTATAAAATTGAAAACTTAATTTTTCTATCAAACTCTAAACATCTAATTTGGAGTTATTATTTTCTATTCTATTTTCTCGACTACCTTCATCTGTGTAGAAAGTATGAGAGAAGGCAAATAACATGTGAAGTGCTTGTGAACTTGCTGCCGAGTAGCTTCTGTGACGCAGAACAGAGAACTCTTCCCTGTCTAGTGAGGGCTCCTAGGAGCCCACAGAATCTCCTGAAAACACACCTTTTGCTAGTATATTCTGTGGAGTCCCACACTTACTGCTGAAACTCAGCCTAGCTACCGAAGGGGGTTCTGATCTGCCAGTGGGGGAAATACTGCCTCACTTAGAACACTGCTAGACCACAGCCAGGGCAGGAATTTGTCAGTTAAGTTGTTCTCATTTCTTCATAAAGAAAAAGCTGTATTTATTCATTCAAGCAGTGTAGAACTATTTCATCTGATTCTTCACCCCACCCTCCTTCCTATTCTTCTTTTTTTACTCTTTATTTCATTTAAACCCCATTGTTATTTTTCTTTTGAAAATCATTTTTTTGTGATGAAGAAATAGAACAAAGGAAGGGAATTTAAGATCAGCTAATCCAATATTATCATTTCGGTTGAATAAATGAGGGTCTGGGACATGAAGTAACTCACCCATTATTGCTAGACAGTGGCAGATGCCATGGCTACCACTCGAGTCCCCAACTTGCAGTTTTGCTCTTTATGTCATACCTTACTTGCTCTTAAGACACATGATTGCTCCTTTTTTTTTTTTTTTTTTTTGGTTATTTGAACTAGTTCTTTACATAAGTAGCCTTACATGGTATGATTTAAAGACATCACTATTTATGCTTGAAACAACATTTTTTTCACTGCTGGCCAGGATGCAGGGAATTTCCAACATTAGACCATCAAAAGAGATCTACTGTTACTTATGAATGGACACTGGGTCCAACACAAAGATTTGCCCTATTTAAAACTCCTACAATGACTTTGGCAAATGGATATTCTATCCCTGATCCTGACATTCGTTAATCCTGACTCATAAGATACAAGGAAAGCTGTAATCATGCTTTCTCAGGATACTGGTTGCCAATCCTAAAGAATACACAAGGGAATTTCTTATACTGTACTTCCTAAGTATGTAGGTTGCACAATGGTTCAAACAAAGAGACAATTGTGGGATACTGTATTAATGGTTTACAAGTAATGCAAGGAAGAGAGAGAAGGAGTGAGGGAGAGAGGAAGGAAAGAAAGGATGAAAAAAATCATAGGAAAGAAGGATGACTACATAACGAGGAAGAAAGAGAGTGAGAAACCAAGCCACTGAAAGTCTAAATGCCATAAATTGTTATAAGCTTGAGTTTTTCCTAATCTATATATAACCAGGATAACAAGTTCTATGGGCAGATAGAGCCATATAAGATTTGTATAAATTAACAAAGGAGCTCAGAATTGGAGCAAAGTTTCATTAGATTATCAAATGAGACTCCTGAGTCCATAAGGATAAAGGGGCTGGCATAAGGGTTTTTCTAAAATAACCCTTATAGGTTGAACAGAGAACTCATGCACCTTAACCAACTCTGGAAGATGCTCTTATCTGGCCCCCAAGTGTCTTTTGGTCATGAATGGGTCTTGGATTCCGCATTGCTCCACTTCTTTAGGAAGGAACTTTTTAGAGAAATGCTATGTGGGATGAGCTCCAGTAGCTCCAATAGCTTTGTTCATGCAAATATTTTAAGACTGACTTTCTTTCCTCTAAATTATCCTGGACTAGACTTATCATTTTCTTCTATTATTTATCAAATACTTTATTATTGATCAATCTTGATAATTTATTGCTTAATATTATACAGCACTCTCAAACTTTAAAATGCAGTAGAATCATCAAAGGACTTATTACAACACAGAATGTCTGTGATGGAGCCCTAGCTCCTGCATTCCTAACAGTGCTCAGTTATGTTAGTAAGGCTGGCTCATACATAATGTTCTTATACAGGAATGGGTCATTAACAACATTATCACTTAGTTTCCATATTGGATCTAAATAAGTAGTGGTAGTGACTTCAACCCTGATTTTTTAAAATTAAATCTTTATTGTTCAGATTATTACAGTGATTCCTCTCCTCCCCCTCCATAGCTCCCCTCCACCTGGTTACCACCCCACCCTCTTCCCTTACACTCCCTGACCCCCGCCACTGTCCTTTATCCATAGATGTATGATTTTTGTCCAGTCGCTTCCTGCATCCTCCTTCCTCCCTCCCCCAAGAATTGTCAGTTCACTCCCTTTCTATGCTTTGATTCTATTATATTCACCAGTTTATTCTGTTCATCAGATTATTTATTCACTTGATTTTTAGATTCACTTGTTGATAGATATGTATTTATTGTCACTTTGTTCATAATTTTCATCTTTATCTTTTTCTTATTCTTCCTCTTCTTAAAGGATACCTTTCAGCATTTTATATAATACTGGTTTGGTGGTGAACTCCTTTAGATTTTTATTATCTTTGAAGCTCTTTATCTGACCTTCAATTCTGAATGATAGCTTTGCTAGGTAAAGTAATCTTGGTTGTAGGTTCTTGCTATTCATCACTTTGAATATTTCTTGCCACTCCCTTCTGGCCTGCAAAGTTTCTGTTGAGAAATCAACTGACAGTCATATGGGTACCCCCTTGTAGGTAACTAACTGTTTTTCTCTTGCTGCTTTTAAGATTCTCTCTTTGTCTTTTGCCCTTGACATTTTAATTATGATGTGTCTTGGTGTGGTCCCCCTTGGATTCCTTTTATTTAGGGTTCTCTGCAGTTTCTGGACTTATAAGTCTATTTCTTTCAACAGGTAAGGGAAGTTTTCTGTCATTATTTCTTCAAATAGGTTTTTAATATCTTGCTTTCTCTCTTCTTCTGGAACCCCTATAATTCTGATGTTGGTATGCTTAAAGTTGTCCCAGAGGCTCCTAAACTGTCTTCATATTTTTGGATTCTTTTTTCTTTTTGCTTTTCTGGTTGAGTGTTTTTTGCTTCTTTGTATTTCAAATCTTTCACTTGAATCTTGCGATCCTCTAGTCTGCTGTTGGATCTCTGTATAATATTCTTTATTTCAGTCAGTGTATGCTTAATTTCTAATTGGTCTTTTTTCATATCCTTGGGGGTCTCACTAGATTTATTGAGGGTCTCACTAAGCTTATTGGCAATTTCTAGAAAATTCTTGAAAAGCCTTATAACTGTGGTTTTGAACTCTATATCCAGTAGTTTGCTTTCCTCCATTTCTGTCATTTGTGACCTGTCTCTTTGTCTTCACATTTTGGCTGCTTCCCTGTGCTGATAGGAAGGCTCTCTGTGCTAGGTGTCATATAGGGCCCAGTGGCTCAGCCTCCCCAATTACCTGAGGTGGACACTCTTGGTGCACCCCTTTGGGGGCTTTATACACAGTCTTGTTGTAGTCAAGCCTTGATTGTTGTAGGTATCACTGGGAGGAATTGACCTCCAGGCAAATTGGCTGTGAGAATCAGCTGAGACTATGGTGGGCGAACTTCTGTGCTGGAGACACCCTTATGGGGCAAGACTTGCTTCAGTGGGTCTTTGGTGCTCACTGAGTCTGCCCCCTGAGTGTGTCCCTATGGATCTGAGGAGTTGTAATCTGGATGGTCCCACTCTGACCACTGGGTACACTGGCTCTTAGATCTCTAAGGAGTGCTAAATTAGCCTCTGTCTGAGGCTACCCAGCAGTAGCTATAGAGTGATCTGCAGATTTCTCTTCTGTTTGTGGTTTGGAGGTGTTCAGATGAGGCCCAACTGTGAAGCAATGAAGCTGCTGTGGAGCCTTGGGCCTTCTTTTGGATGTTCTGGGTCTGTCTGACCCAGCTGCAGTTTGTTAGGTAATTGTAGATTGCAAAGGGCCAGGTCATTCATATGCAAAAGCCTCTGAGCACAGCTTGGTGGGGCAGGGTCTCAAGGAATCAACAGGGTGGAGCATACAGCTATAGCTGATCCTCAGCCTGCCCTAAGAAGCCCTGGGTCTCAGTGTCCTGCAGTAATCGCTGCAAGTACTGCTGAGAGAAAGCCGCTCTGGAGTTCCTCCTGATGCCAAATAGTCCAGTTTCTCTCCATTTGAGTCTGGATCCCCAGAGACTCTCCCGGAACTGGAATTCAGAGCAGTCAGGAGCTTGTGACTCCCTCCCGACTGAAAGAGACAACCGTGTCCTCAGTTGCCTGCCCTTTCCGCACGCCTCCATACCTCTGCACTTTACTTCCGCACCTCCTCTGAATCTTAGTGTGCTTTTCTCTCCTTCTTGTTGTAGAATTTCCACTCAGCCAGCCTTCCTGTGGTTCTGGGTGATGTCAATTTTGTCTCTTAGTTGTATTTTGAACTGGTTGTGCGAGGCAGCAATTTCAGGCGTTTACCTATGCCGCCATCTTGGTTTCTCCTCTTCAACCCTAATTTTGAAGGGCATTCTCTGAGTATCCCATTGCTTTTGAGAATTGGGTGAAAGTTCACTATCGTTACACTGTTACAGGTTCTTTGACTGAGGTCAACTTATACAATGCCCAGAGCTCCTGGATGAGGAGCAGCTCTCCTGCCACTCATGTTTTAGGGGAGGTTTGGCCAATAAAAAATCTGGTATTTTTTTGTTTGTTTGTTTGTTTTTTACATTTGATATGAAGTCCATGTAAAGGAAAGATCCTCATTCACCCCTCCCTCAAACTCTGGGAGAATGGGGTGTATTTAATACTGTTTCCCAAAACTCCTATGTGAACAAGTGTATCAGTGAAGTAGACATCCAATGTCACCAACAGTTTGACCTACTTTTTAATAATTTTATAATTCTGCTACATTTTGCATAGCATTATTTGAAATACCTTACAGCTGAGGTGTTTGGAAGCTATAGAACTCATTCACCAAAACCATGAAGAGAAAAATGATTTTAATTTTTAAAAATGACAATCACTTTATAGTGAAATTATGACTGCTTCCAAAATGCATCATAACAAAGCTCTACTTGACTGTTAATGCATATGCAGATTTAGTGGTGACTATTCCTTCTGTAAACTCAATAGGCACTTGGCAGCAAATAATATCTCAAATTCAGGGAAATTATAAATTTGTCTTTATGTCCTCTGGAATACAAAAGGACAATTAGTGTTGTTCTTGAATAAAAGAAAAACATTGAAAGACACATGTTCATAATCAAGGGGAAATGACATAAGGAAATCTAGAGTTCAGTCTTCTTGATTCTACCTTTGAGCTACCCTCTGGACTTCTCAATGTTACCCATTTTCTGATCTATCATGGTACCCCAGAAGGAATAACTGAATGACCCTATCCTCATCTGCTTTTCATTTAAACATCCTTTTACTTTCATATTAATATTATCTTGCTCCAGATTAAAATTATATTTTAAAAATGATTTTTTGCCTAAGTTCAGCAGCTAATCCATAAAGAGTAATTAGTAAAATGTATTAAACATAAACATCAATAAACATATTATATATAATATAAGCTTATATTTATATATGTACACTTATATAAGCATCTTATTTTTGCTATTTGTGCCACAGGGCAAAGTACATTCTGCATTCTACATTAATTTGCATACCAAAACCATGTACCAAAACCAAGTTCTTGTTCTTCACAGATATTATTAATCATAATGCCAGCATTTGTAACTACCTAAAAATATATCTACTTGTTGGTTTATTATTTTCTGTTATCATAGATATGTAAATTCTTGAGAGTAAGGACTTCTAATTATCTTGTCCACAGCTATATCCTCAGGGGCTATCCCTCTAGCACCTGACCCAGATGAGACACCTAGTAAATGCCAGTTTAATAGATGAATGCATAATGAATGAATGGATAAACGAATGAATGCTACTTCTCAGAATCTCAGCATCTGGGGCTTAGAAAATACCTAGATCTTCCTTCTAGCCATTTTATTGTGTAGTTGAAAATAGGGAGTATGAGAAAGCATAGGTTTCTGTGTTATCCAAAGGCAAAGCATTCCTATAAAACCTTTTATAAACATAAATGGTGTTAAAGCAAAGAAGCAGTTACCATTATTTACATGAAAATTTTTGAGTGTTCCCAGACCTCCAAAATAATCTATCAAATCATTACAACTAACACACAAAATCTAAAATGACACTAACATATAGTACAAGAAGGACTGATATAAAAACGCATACTAAGTTTTGTACACCTGTTAGTCCACTCAAGCAATAAACTTTCCATTTTATCCATTACTGATGCTATCTATGAGACCACAGATCCAATAGTAAATTGGGCAGCTTTCAAGGTTCTTCCTCTCCAAGTGTAGGTCAGCAAAAACAGGTACATAGTAATGTAGGTATTTCATAAAAGTGAACTTTTGAAAAGCTGGGGTGGATACCTGTCATATTGTTTGCAGCGAACTACTTGGGATATTAAAGATACAGCTGGGACTAAAATATGGTCTTTTAGTTCCTGGTCTAATATTATTTCAGATGCAATTCAACTTGAAAAGCAGTGATATTTGATTTGCAGATTATAGAGATTCCTTTTCACATATATCATTGGTCCCACAAGAGGTCCTAATTAGAATACACTGTAGAATTAAAAATGACTGTGCATGAATATAAGTATATGGAGAAATAGTGAGTAAAAATACAAATTTAAATATAGCCTAATAACTATGCAAAACATATCTATTTCAATTGATAGGAACCAGTGGATGTAAATAATTATAAGTTGAGATATATATTAGATTTTTTCTATAAAATTAAAATTAATAAAAGATCATTTTTATTTGAGCTATTAGCAGATCTGACATTGAAATTTCAAAAACCCATGATCTCTTCTATCTCCTCTTCCTCTCTGATCAGTTGAGGATATTTTGAAAATCAATCTACTTCAGATATATATTCCTTCTGTCACTGTTACTTTTTAAAGAGAGTGTTAGCTTCTAGGATTATTTGACGTATTTTTGGAATTGTTTTTTATTTATTCGAAGGCTTCGCACAACAATTTAAACCTCCACATACAAATCTGCTCCTCCTGCCTTCTGAAAAGTCAGTTGTTGGCCTCTTTGATATTTTAAGTCTATTATTTCCATCCTTTATTTTTTTAAAAATATCTTTTATTGATTTTTTACAGAGAGGAAGGGAGAAGGCCAGAGAGTCAGCAACATCGATGAGGGAGAAACATCGATCAGCTGCCTCCTGCACACCCCCCACTGGAAATGTGCCCACAATCAAGGTACATGCCCTTGACCGGAACCGAACCTGGGACCCTTCAGTGCGCAGGCTGATGCTCTATCCACCGAGCCAAACCGGCCAGGGCAAAATACATTTTTCTTATATATTTTAAAAATATTCATTTACATTTTTCCAGGAATAAATCATTAAATATATTATCTTACAGATACCATCACCTGCAATAGGTAACATGGAAGAAAAAGACTCGTGAATCTACAATTTTATTGGCTTTTCACTTTTTGAATATTGGAACTACGACAATATTTTAAAAATAAATCCTTGAAGGGTTGTATGCTAACAGGACAAAATCCAAATTCTTCCAAGTGCCTTTCTAAGCTCACCTGCTTCTGTGTTTCTTCTTTTTGCTCTTTGTGCTGCCCTCCAGGGGCGCCATTTGCCTTAGTCCAGCACATCTCATGGTCTTTTCACAATCCCTGCCATTGTTCAAGATATTTCCACTGCTTAATAACTCCTATTACTTCTGTCTGAGCCATTCTTATTTATCTTTTAATACCCAGTTGAACTATCAGCGCCATTATTCCACATTTTCTAACTATTCTCTGTTGCCCACACCACAGAGTACTTTCTATTGACCTCTGACCACATTGTGTAGAGATTAAAAAACACATATGTATGTCTGCCCTGGTGGTAAATTTCCATAAATGTATTAGGATCAGAAACTGAGACTTATTTCTGTTTCTCCAGGGTCTAGAATTATACCTGACACAGAGTAGGGCCTCAATAATTATTATTTAGTGAGTGTGAGTTCATGAGGGAATTCCTTAACAAATGATTTATTTGTATTAATTCACTAAATGAGAAAAGCGTGGTAAATACAGAGATTCCTATTAAGCAATTTCAATAGTTTTATTTAGGAAAAAAATAAAAATCTTTTAGGAATATGAAATGTCATAAAAAATTAAAATTGTCCTAATTTTGCATATTTAAGCATAATAAATACATGCTATGATTTAGTAGCTTAAAATAAGGTAGAAATTAGACAGCATACAAGTATTTGTTCTCAGGAGAAATCTTGGAAAATTGTTAGAACTCTCTTTTCTCAAAAGTTTTAGTATTGTTTTCAGAGTAAGAATAAAGGTCATTTTCAGTTTAGTTATTTTCAGTTTACTTGACATCATATAGACTATTCAAGTGTATCTGTTGGTAGATCCAAAATTGGAATGTGAATGAGGTTTTGCTACAGTTAATTTAGAGAATGTCTGTTTTATTTCACTGAACTTTTCCTCACTCAATACCCCTCTGTCTTTCCTCCACTTCCCACTCCCTATTATATAGATGAATTTCTTTCTCTTTCACATATGTGCTCAATATGGAAATAGTAATTATTTTTTCCTGACATGTGTAACAGATGATGTATAAGGATATGCATTCAAACACACATATGTTTGTACATATATATGTCTGTGAATTGAATGTTATATGGGATATGTAAGAATAATAGCTTCTATTTATTGAGTACTTAATATATGTTAAAGTCTGTGTCAAGAGATTCATACTAAATTTCATTTATTTTTTATGATACCCTTCAAGAAAGGTATCCCCATTTCATTAACTGAGGTGCTATATATATAATCTGCATGGGGAGGTGCATTGCATTGGCAAAGGAATGTATGCTTGAACGTAAACATTTTTAAAGTACAGAAAAGTCCTTTAGAAGTTGCTTACAATGTTATCTGTCTGGAGCTGGTGCTGTCACCAGTGCAAGAAACTGTGATTTAGTTGTGGGAATCACTGGAAGTGGAGCTTAGATTACACAAGTATAATTGTTCTCAGGGAAAACCACGAAACAACCATGAAGTTGAAAGCAAATGCTTTGGATGATATGTTAAAACTTCATTTAGTAATAAGTATTTGGTAATTTTTAGCAGGACCACTCCACACCAAAGTCAGAGAATCTCTCCTCCCACCCACTAAATCTGGCTAAAGCTGCCAAATGCCTAAAAGCATTGATTATTCTTGGGAGGAGAGAGAGAGAGAGAGAGAGAGAGAGAGAGAGAGAGAGAGAGAGAGAGAGAGAGAGAGAGAGAGAGAAGAGAGGAGGAGGAGGAGAAAGATTATTTCCTTTTGCTCAAGCATTGCTGTTAGATGGTCATGAGACTAGACTGCTGCAGAGAAGAAATGCACACTTGATTTTTATATCTTACTTAGGAAATGCTAACTTAGTAACCAGGCTACACATTGCACAATACTACCTTGTCTTCACTTTGGCATCCCACAAAGGGTGTTATTTTAGACTAATTTACTTGGCTTTGGGAAATGTTCTCGGCTGAGCACTGTTATTTCTCTGTCTGGGCCATGGGGGGCCAAATGACACTTGGCAGGTACAGGAGGAGGTTTCCCCCCTGAAGAACTGTGTATTCCCACTGCCATGTTCCTGCTTCCGTGCATCTCTGAGGGTGGGGGGGTGGAGGTGGGGGCAGATGCAGATATGGAAGTTGGATATGGAGCTAGGAATTTACAGTCACTCTCCTTTCTCTGGTACTGTGGGTGGTCGATCTAGGAACTGAAGGTGACTCTGACATCTAGAGCTTCCTGTTGGTGGGTGGAAGGAAAAGGAAACCTGTTGGCCTCAGCTGCCTCCAGTGCAGTGTCATATTTCCACTACTCAACCTTCCTAATGCTGTGACCCTTTAATACAGTTCCTCATGTTGTGGTGACCCCCAACCATAAAATTATTTTCGTTTCTACTTCATAACTGTAATTTTGCTACTGTTATGAATCGTAATGTAAATATCTGATATGCAGGATGTATTTATGTGACCTTTGTGAAAGGGTCATTCAACCGCCAAAGGAGTCGCAACCCACAGGTTGAGAACCGCTGCACTCCTCCAAGGTATTGAAAATCTTAGCATGTGCCTACCCTTGAGTGGAAGCAGGATAACGGGTGCACTTTGCCAACAACCGGCAAAGCACTTAGGAAGGAAGGGGTGACCTGATATGCTCTGGAGCAGAGAAGGTCCCGAGTGGGGGCAAACACAAAACTCCAGCGCATGTAAGCATTACTTGGTAGGATGGTCTCATATTGTGTCAACTCCGCCAATCGAAAATAGCATTTCCCAGAATTCACTTTTCTGTATGGTTCCAGGTTAGGGTTGCTCAAGGAGAAATTTGTGTGAGTTTTGGAAGGCATAAGTGAAGCAGCTGCAACTCTGCTCTGAAGGTCAGTGGTGGGTGCCAGGCACTGGTGAAGCTTGTGTGCATTTTTGCTGATCTGTTGGCTCACTTTGTTGGTGTGGGGCCAGCTGGCCTGCAGCTCCTCCAGCTCCCCTCATGTCTCCTTTCCGTTTCTTAGCGTCCTGGGCCACGCAGCTGTGCAGCTCCATGGAAGGGGTCACCTTCATCTCAAGTTTGGAGACAGTGAGAGACAGATGTGGGATCTGGTTGGCACTTGTGATTTCCAGTTTGCCCTTTCAGGCACCATTTTGTCGTCAGACATCCTCATTTCACACCCAGGCGGTCTGCACTGTTGACCTACAGTGACTTCAGATTTGACACCAGAGGCAGAAATTACGGCTTTCCAAAAGCTCCATCAGCTCCTACAGCTTTATAAGGCGTAATCCCAAGTATTTCTACTTCCCTGACCAAATCCTTACCCTTGGGGAAACCTAGAGAGAGGCATCTGGGTTGCATATGTATTCAGTAAAAATGTTTAGAAATACAGAGACTGTCTGCAATTAGAAAGGATGATTAATAAATTTATGAATCATGATTCTATTATTGTTTCCTTTGAAGGATAATCCTCTATCATCTTAAATAGGACTATATATTATATGTGTCAGTAACATCTAATGATAAGTCAGGGACATACTGTAAATTCAAGGGACATATAATATAATTCTCAGGTTCAAATTCAGATATCGTTCCCACTAAAGAATTTATTTCAAAGCCACAGGTAGTTAGTGTTTTGTTCCCTTCAATTTTTAAAAAATCTTTATTGTTGTAAGTATCGAATCTCAGAGGGAAGGCAGGAGTGGGTGGGTGGGTGGGAAGAGACCAGCCAAAGCTCTTCAATGTTTTTAATGTATTTTCAGATGCTAGGGACATAATTATAGGTAAAAAAAAAAAAAAAGACATAGTTCCTGACCCCAAGATGTTCACTACCTGGAGGTACTGACCCCTCACAATCCTTTAAGCTAGCCAGTTGGGCCATTCATCACTGTGACTGGTAACTAAAGAGAAGATGCAGAAAGCGGCATCTGTTGAGATTGTTGTTTCAGGCCTCTGCTCCGGCTCTTGACTCCCAGGATTTCAAATCCCTGGCCCCAGACTCTTGAATTCCAGACCTGCTTCTGCTCCTCACATCTGTTTGGGGACCTTTGATTTCCAGTTTATTGGATTTCAACTTTTCATTGAGCTTTCCTTGTTCTTTGCCTCTGACATGTTCTGAAGGCTTTTCCAGTTCGGGCTCAATGAATTCAAAAGGTAGGTCCGTCCCAGACTCACTCCTTGCTGAAGGAGTGGAATTCAGATCAGTGAAGAGACAGAATTAGAATATAATGAAACAAGTGCTACACTATTCACGTATGAAGTGCTACACATTCACAGAGGGTGATGTAATCAGCTCCATAAAGTGTGACCTCCGTCAACTTCCTGCCCGGAGAGCTACATATCTGTATCTGCACTCAGTTATGCTTTCATTCATTCTACAAATATTTATTATGCAACCACCATGTGCCACCCACGCTTATTGCTTTCCTCTATCTTACAGATGTCTCCTCTGCTATTGCAGGCTACCACCCAGGGTTCGGAGCAGCGATATACTGTATAGTAGTGATTAAGCAAGTGGAGCTAACACGTCTGGGTTCAAATCTTGACTCACACTGCTGCATGTCTTAGATTCTTCATAAAATATAAGGATAATCACGACATTTACTTTCTAGGAGTGTTAAGGTTAAGGCAAACAATGCATCAAAGCCCTCCTCTAGTGCCTGGAAGGTTAGGCAAATAGGCAGTGTGTGTAACTATTATTAGCATCTTTTCATCTCCTCAAAGACAATATTTTCATTTTGCCATATTTTCAATCTTTACTGGTTTCTATCACCCCACATAGTCTACAAATGTATGCTCATGTCTCATATATTTTATTGAATGTCCTCAATTCTATATATCTCTCTAGCCTCTATACTGACCATTTTCTTTTTCTTTATAAATAAGAATGCTCAGAAATACTGACATTCACTATTTTTATTTTGCTTACATTCAATTCACTTTCCAGTCTTTCCAATTATGCTGCTGTTCCTGACTAGTAACCTTATTAGTTTCCAAGTTCAAAGATCATTTTTATCCTCTTTTATTTGACTTACTACAGCATTCTTTCTTCCTTTGGCATTGGCACACTGCTCTTTCTGGTTCTTCTTCCACATTTTCAGTCATTTCTTCTCAATCATGTTTGCAGATTCTTCCCACTCATATAAAATTGGTTATAGAGTTCTGCTCATTGTAAGTCCTTAACATATCGTTTTATCTTTCCCTTCCACTCTTTTCACACCATAGCTGTCTTAGCCCAGATCCTTATTGTATCTCATTGAATCATTGCAATAGTCTTGAAGTTGGTCACACTGTTTTGTGTTTGCCCTCATTCTGTATTTCCCCTACAGTAGAGATGCTCCCAAAATACAAGTGTAACACATTGTAAATTTCCCAGGCCAAAGCAGTGTGGAGATAAAAGTGAGCCCTATATCAATATTAAAATAGTATTTCTCCTCTCCAAACTCATAACCCAGTATAATATGAGAAGAAAAATTCAGGAAAGTTCCAGTAGAGAGGACTCCTACAATATGCTCCTCAAAACTGTCAAGATCATTGAAAATAAGGAAACTAAGATAATGTCACAGCTAAGAGGAACCCAAGGAGACACAACAACTAATTGTAATGTGGTGTCCTGGATGAGATTGCAGAGTAGAAAAAGGATATTAGGTAGTTACTAGGGAAATAGGAACAAACTATGAACTTCAGTTAATAATTATGTATCAATATTGGTTCATTAATTATAACAAATGTACCATATTAATGCCTCTAGCTTATTAATGAAATTAGTTTATAAAAATATACGTTTATTGATTTCAGAGAAGAAGGGAGAGGGAGAGAGAGATGGAAACATCAATGATGAGAAGTAATCATTGATCAGCTGCCTCCTGCATGCCCCCTACTGCGGATCAAGCTCACAACCCAGGAATGTGCTCTGACTGGGAATCTAACCATGGCCTGCTGGTTCATAGGTCGGCACTCAACCACGGAGCCATGCTGGCTGGGCCTAGTATTCCTTTTTTTGTCTTACTAATCTGTCTGGATTTCTCAAATTTTTCTCCAAATATGGGGGCTGGGGCTGGGGATGTTGCATGTGTGTGCACTGGGGTGTTTTTTTTGTTGTTGTTATTGTTGTCCACTATTTTTACTCTCTTTTGTTCTGGTTTCTATAGAAAAAAAAAGGAATCATGTCATCTTCTGAAGCCTGGAGTCCTTGCCAGGGCACTGATGCCAATGCCGATGTCCAATGTTTAAGGTACCAATTTCCTTGTAGAGCATCCAGGACCTTTCTTACTGCCAAAGCTACTGACTCTGCTGCTGTCAACTTAATGATACTGTCTTGGGATGTGAGATTCTCATGGGAATTTTGTGAAATAGCCCTTGTAGATTACTTGCTAGTTATTGTAGTTCTTTCTTCATGGGGCTCAGGCATCAATCTGTAGGGACTGGGAAGAAGGATAATCACAGGGGCAGTCACTGCATGCTAAGGTCAGAACCACTGCTTTTCTGTCTGTGACCCAAGAAGCCTAGAACTCTTGCTTCTTATAGATTGACTTATTTTACAGGATTCTTTTTTTTTGCCTACTTGTGCAAACATACTACTGAGGGCCTGGGCCACTAGCTCTCATTACCTGTCCAGACATGTCTGAATCTGAGGGAGGACACAGCACAGGCTTAAGCTACATAAATAGGGTCATGCTGCTGTGCTGTTTTGAATTCTTCAATGCCTCCTTTGTACAACTCCAATCCTTCCTTGGTGTATCTCTCCAGCCCCAGCTGGAGACCAACCTTCCTGAGACTCTCTAGTATAGTCACATGGGATTATTTTAAGCACCTACATTTCATGAATTTGCCAGGCTTCTTATGTCTCTTATCTAGGTTAGGTTAGCCACCCATCCCCTACTATCATCCCAAAGGATAATAATACTTTTGTGTATTTTCACCACTGCCACACTCCATTGTGTTAGTTATCTATTGATGCTTAACAAATTACCTCCAAACCTAGTGGCTTCAAACAACAAATATTTATTACATTACAGTTTCTGTGAGACAAGAATTTAGGCATGGCTTCTTTCTCTTACAAGGCTACAATCAAGGTGTTAGTCAGGGCAATGTTCTCATATGAAGGTTCAACTGGTAGTGGGAAACTCACTGATATTTAGCCTTTGGTGGGATTCCATCCCACATAGGCTCATGGCCTGAGGAGCTCAGTTTCTCAGTAGCTAAATCACAGCCTCCCTCAGTTTGTTGCTCTGTGGACCTCAGACGATGTTTCACAACATGGTAGCTGGTTTCCACCAAAGCAAGGAAGAGAGCAACTGAGAACATACAAGAGAGCTATCAGAGTGTTTTTGCAATCTAATCACAGGGGATTACTTTACTCTTATATTTTAAAAGTGATGAGATACATCACTTTTGCTGAATTCTGTTTGTTAGAAGCAAGTCACTTGGCTCAACCCACATTTAAACAGAGGGAATTATATAAGGCCATGAACAGCAGGAGGCTGGAATCACTGAGGTCTGTTACTCTGTGGAGGGCAAGCTACTCCCACCCACAATTCGTTCACATGTTGAGAGTGATGATGCCAAGATGGTATGAAAATAATTATCACTCACATGATGAAACTTTTTAAAGAAAGAAGGACAAGAACCAAAGACAGACTAATATATCTTAATAAAGGAGATAATCTGATGGCTTTAGTTTTTATTGTGGTGAGGGGTTCGGGTCTCAGTGAGGGCTCCTGTGGAAATGGGGTATGGGTGGTTCAAACTTTCCAACCAGCAAAAATGGGTGGGACTCTAAGGCTTTCTTAATGTTTTGCCTTCACATGGGCAATAGAGAAAGGGGGAGGAGGAGATTAAGACATGAAAGCTATCAGGGATCAAGCATGAAAAATGCAGTTGGAGTCAGATTCTTTATTATAGGGGCTATTTTATCAGCTGTCTACCATATTCATTGTATTAAAATTGCTTGTCAACTTGTTTGCACTTGACAAAATCAAGCATGTCTTTTACTTACCTTTATGTTCTCAGCACCTAGTGCAGTGCCTGATATTATCATGGCACTCAATAAGTGCTGGTTAAATGAATAACTAAATGACTGAATAGACTCTCACTCCCTCTTGATTATTATTTATCCCCTGTTGTACATCTATTGATCTTTAAAGATTCATCTCAAGGACTATTTCCTCTCTGATGCTTTTCTTGATCCATTTCCCACCTTTTCTCTGGTATAAGTGACCATCCTCTCCTTTGTGCTCAACTGCACTGGGTACGGACTTCTGTCATAGAGATAACATAAGTAAGTGGCATTTTTTTGACTTGCAGGACTGTATTTTTTTTCACTATTCAGAAAGTTCACTGAGGACAAAAACTTCTTAGACACATTGTATTTTTGTATCTAGCATGATATCATACACAGATATACAGTTAATGTTGCACAAAGGATTCACTCACTTCTATCATGGAGAAAGGAGTAAGAGAAAGCCAAATATAGAAGGAATATTTAATCTGGATCTTGAAGAATAAGTAAAAGCTTGACAGGAATAGGTGCAGAAGTAGGGAGGTTTTGGAGTGAGAATAATCTAAACACGATAGGAGAAGCAAAGATAATGACTTAGTGTATTCAAGTAAGACATAGCTGGTTGGAGATGAGGCTAAAAAGGCAGGTTTACAAGGATGTTAAAGGTTGTGAAATGTAAGCTATGTTAAGTAGGGTGAAACTTTTCCTGGAGATAAGTGGGAGCAATTTAAGATTTCAAAAAAGACTTGGGTGAGGATATTAATCTAAATAAGGATTCCATAAAAACCACCGTCATGGCAGAGTAGAATGGATTTGAATAGGGAGTGACCTGGAATTAATCAGGAATGGGAAATGGGTGGTTTCACTGGCACAACATGAACTTTACCTGAAAGAAATCAGAATAGTGATAGAAGGTAAGTTTCTGCACTCTCAGTGCTGCTCAGAGGAACCAGAGATCTGAGATTTGGGAGGTGTGAAAAACATCTCAGTGAATGGGTTTTTGACCCACAGGTTAGAAATGGATTTGATTCAACTTCCTTGCTCTATAGATGAGGGAAAAGTAATCTGGAACAGGTTATTTACATGAATTGCTCAAGGTTACACAGAGTTCAAGAGCAGGATAGAACCTAGAACTCCTGACCTTTAGACCAATTAACACAATTCCAAAATAGCCAAAAGCAGTAGACCTATTAAGACAAAGGCAAAATCAAGTTATAATGGGTATGCTAAATGGCATGCTATATGAGTTCTACTCTTCAGAAGTCTTCTCAGACGTTGAATTTTCTGGCATATTTGACATATCATATTGGGTCTATGCTACTATTTGAAATAAACATTGCACCATTTAGAATCTATGTATGACAGACTAGAGACCCGGTGCATGAAAATTCGTGCACTCAGTGGGGTCCCTCAGCCCGGCCTGTATCCTCTCTGCAGTCTGGGACCCCTCCAGGGATGTCTACCTGCCAACTTAGGTACAATCCCACAGGGAGCAGTCAGACATCCCTCTGGAAGCTTGGAAGCCCTCAGGGGATATCTGACTAAGGACTCATCCACAGTTGGACTTCTTTAGCACTGCAGAGGAGGTGCGAGAGGCTCCCACCACTGCCACTGAGCTTGCAGCCATCAGCCCAGCTTCTGGCTAAGTGGAGCTCCCCCTGAAGGAGTGCACTGACCACCAGGGGGAAGTTCCTGCATTGAGTGTCTGCCCCCTGGTGGTCAGTGCACATCATAGCAACGGGTCATTCCTGGTCATTCCTCTTAGGGTCAATTTGCATATTACCCTTTTATTATATAGGATTCGATCTATCTTCTTATCAATATATGCTGAGCATTTGGTACCATGGTTTAGTTTCTTTCACATTAGTTCTTCCTCTATGAGAGAAGGAAAGTTAGAATAACGAAAATGAAAGCCAGAGTGGCTTGGCATGCAGGAAGAGGAACGAAGCAGGGTCCAGAGGGCAGGCATTTGAGATGCTGAACCTGGGTGCAGATGGCTCTGTTCCACCAATCTTGCTGAAGGAGTGTATTTGAAGTGGCATAATAATTAGGCTCAAAAATTTACCCTCCATGTGCCCTTCAAAGAAAAAGCTTGGGTTGAACCTTGGGGCAATTCATTTCTGATTTTTAGACCTCTGTGGAATACAGCTGTAGATGAGAAATCCCAAGAGAACTGTGTCCTCCCCCCCTCCCCCTTTGAGAGGCAATACTGCATATTTTCTGACTAATCAATGTTGGTGACAGGAACTTCCCTTTAAATTTTATGTCAGGTATTAATTCTTTAAGATTAAGCCATTACTCTCAAAACCACAGGATAAATTAGGCCTCATTTTTCTGAACTTACATATTTCTTAGAAACCTTATTATTATAAGACATAGTATCTGTAGACAAATTTAGTTATCATGCAATGATTCTAAATTCTGTTTATTGTTTGCTTCAGATAATGAGAGTCAGGAAATTTTTAATTGCAGAATGAAAATGCACATAGCTATCACTTCTTTCATTAAGTGTAGGAAATATTTTTCTTTCCATGATTTGTGGGTGAGTTTCACAATGTACATAAGTTTGATTCAGTTGAAATAAAGGTTTGGATGCTTTTCCTTTAGAGCAAAGTTAACATATAAACTTACATATAACAGACACTCTGTTTTGTCAATCAAAAAGATCTTAAATACAATTTCTAAGGGAGATAGATTTAAACAAACAGCCACTTGCTGACACTTAAGATAAGCACTTTAGAAGTGTATTAGAGAGCGTAATGTTATGTTCTGGCGCGGGGCCAGAATGTTTTATTTTTCTTACCAACATTTTATTTCCCTGAACTCTAAAAGAAGTGACAGGTTATTTTGTCTGTAATGGTGGTTATTTTCGACTTCAAAAACTTTTCTGTGATCTTAAAACCTTATAATTTGTTCACAGTTACAAGTTAATACAGGCACTGAGCAGCATCTGTATGTAATTTTAGCTGAGAGATATAGTGGGAACTTTCAGTCCTTCCAAACTTATTTCATTAGACATGCATTGTCTAGAAACAAGTTTGCCGCAAGCAGAGTACTGAGTTTGCTTAAGACCCATCTATTGTTGGAACAGTAGACAGTTATGTGTCTTTTGGGACCTTTGTGGCATCCCATCTCCATCTTGTTCTCTATTAGAAGGAGATGGCAGGAGGGAGGAAAGGAAGGGGACAGTTGGACAACAGCTTGTTACGCCAGGCTCAGTAGTGGTGCTTTCTCCCATGGCACACCACTTCAGTCGGGCAAAAAGCTCACCTTTGCTCTCTTTGATACGCTCTCTTTGGGTCTTCCCTTCCTGACAGTGACTGGCCCCTCCAGCTCCTTTCTCGTCTCTCAGGCATTTCCCTGCAGCATGACTATGGCTCCCTACAGATGCAGGGCTTCATACAAGTGGTCAGAAGAGAGAAACAGGATGTATTCTGGTCAGGGCTCCTGAAAGTGATACAGAGACTAGTTCCACCTTCATGGAAGAAAAAAAATGCTAGGCCCAGCGGCATGGCACTGTCATTGAGCATTGACCTGTGAACCAGGAGGTCACGATTTGATTTCCTGTCAGGGCGCATGCCTGGATAGTGGGCTCAATCCCCAGTGTGGAGTGTGCAGGAGCCAATCAATGATTCTCTCTCATTATTGATGTTTCAATCTCTCTCTCGCTCTCCTTTCCTCTCTGAACTCAATAAAAAATAAAGTTAAAAATAAATAAATCCCCTGGATAGTCCGATTGAAGCGAGGGGTAGACACTTTCAAAAAGAAAGGAAAAAAAGAGGAGTTTCTTTAAAAGAAGAATTAATTCGATTTTGGTTTAAGTCTCAATTATTTATTTATTTTAAAAATAAAGCTTTATTATTGAAAGTATTACATACGTACCCCTTTCCCCATGTTTGACCCCTTTCAGCCTGCCCCTGCCCCCTGGCCAGGTCTTCACTGCCCTATTGTCTGTGTCCATGGTTTAAGTCTCAATTTTTTTAAGAAGGGAGCAATTTAGGAGGCATCAAACTTTGTATAAAGTTAAAGTTGGAGAGGGTCTATCATGTGATAAACTTAGAATAAATGTGGACAATGTCAATTTAAAGCTTACAAGTCAGAGAAAAGTGAAGAGAATCACATTCATTCTTGAAACATTATCTGCCTGGTTATATCTAGTCTTTCTATATGCAATTGTGCCTACCTGTGAAAAAAAATTATCAAAGCAAGTCTTACTTGATGCATTATTAGACATATTGACTAGGTAAAAATGGATGGAGTAACTTCTCTGTAAAAGTGTAAAGGTGCATCTTTATCACTTAGCAAAAAAATAGGCTTCTACTCACTATTTTCCATGCAAGGTTCTTGCCGACTGGCAATAGGGACAGAGACTGGGGTGCTTTGTGGTGGCAACAGAAGGCTGGCAGTGAAAAAATATAACAATGCCTCTGTTATCTGTTTCCAATTCTTGCAGCATAGAGCTGGAATCCAGAAAATTTGCCGCTTTGAATAATTCAACTTTCAAATCTGTTGGTGGTTCATGACAATTGTGATTTACTTTTCTTTAACATTTTATTCTTTGCCTAGTTCTCTTCACTAGTCTCTCCCCCCCCCCCTGCCCCCTGCCACTGCCTAAAATTCTTTGGTTTTAAGAATCAGAGTGGTGATCTCCTTTAGAAATTATTAAGCAGGCAGAAACAAGATACACTGAGAAAGATATACAAAAAAATAAAAATAAAAAACAACTTCTAAAAGAAGAAGTTAGCCTGAAGTGTACAAAGCTTTATGATTTTATAGTGACTCTTACCCCACTCTACTATTCTGGGAGAGCTTTAATGCTCTCTTGCTGGGCATCTCCTTTGTAGATGACAAGCTGACATGCTTTAAATATTGATAGTGGGACTCAACCGTGTTGCAGAAAACAATGCAGCTCCCAGCATATGGGCTACGAGGCTGGAGTCTTCATTAGGTTCACACATGGTGCCAGAGTGGAAATAAACAGTCTATAGAAGCGAGCCGGGAGAGGCTGGAGAGGCTCCGAGAAGGTAAACACTCACATGTGTCTTCTCAATGTGTGTTCTATTACATAAGTTTGTGTTTTCTTCTGATTTAAGAAAATAGTTTTTGTTCAAACAGCATGAACATGTTAATAAGGAAAATGTAAACTGGAAAATATAATTACTACTTCCTAATAAAATTCCCCCCCCCCTCTCTCTCTCTCTCTCTCACACACACACACACACACACACAAGCTAAGCTTCTCTTTGCCTTCACTCCCTTCAAACTGGTTTTCTCCACATGCTGGTGAACATGGCTGGGAGCAGCAGTTCCAACATAAACATGATAGCTTCATGACTTTGAGAAAAGACAGGGCCTCTCCCCCTGCTTCTGTATATAACACTTCCACGGAATAGTGCTGATTAACTAAGTTTGAGGCCTGTGCCAATCCCTGCTGCTAAAACAATGGGACCCTTTGAATAGCAAGTCAGGTTCGTGTGTCTGTAACAGGCAGCCTCATTAGTGTCAAAAAATTAGAGCAGGGGAAGACCAGTTACCCCCAAGAAGAAGCTGCATTTACTAGAGGAAAGGCAAAAGGTATCTATGGCCACTAGATGAACAATTAAGGGTGTAGTGAACATTGTCGGATATGTTGTTTTGCAAGAACTGGTAATGAGCTAGTCTATAGAAGATGACAATGTATTTATTGGTTATTCAATGGGCATTTCTTGTTTACAACTGTAACTCTTAACACGCAGTCTCGCCAGTGCTGGGATACAGGAGTAAGAAGTAGGGGAAAGTCAAATCCAAACCCCCTTTCCTGGTGTTGTTTATACATTTCCTGTGACTTACAGCATGTCCCCATGCAGCCACAAGAAGTTGTTTCTGTAATTCTTAATTAATTCTGTAATTCATCAGTGGCTGCTGCTGCTCAGAGTTCACAGGGCTGCCCTGTGGATCCCATTTCCTCTGTGTCTGTGCACACACTGACCCCACACTTTGCTGCTGGGCCTCTCACCTCGTTCCTATTGGTTGGCTGAATCATGACTTGGGGTTTGTCAACTTCCCTTTAATAATATGCATGTAGTCTCATGCTCGATAATACTTTCTTTTTCCCAGCACTCTGATAGTCAGCTGAGGTAAGAAATAGCCTTCTTTTCTCCAATGAAATAACTCTTTCCTGGCTCCCAAAGGGTTCCTTTTGCAGTGCCCTAGGCCTAGAGATAAAATCCCTTTAATAGGCTTAATTTCTAAAAATTGCTCACCTGAGACCTCTGAACTCAATTGTAGAGGTAGCTGGTATTGCTTACTACTGATCCCTCAGGTTCTGTAGCTTGGACATGTCTGCTAGTGCCCCAGGACCAAGTCTGAATATCTCCACAATGATCATGTGGGTTCATCTCAAGACCTTACTTCTCACAGGTCGGGAGATTTGCTTGATCCTAGACTTGTTGAATGGGGTCTCAGTCTCTGTTCTTCCAAGAAGACACTGAACTTGCATGCCACTAAAATTTTCCGTGTTCTTTTTCTTTTTCTATGTTGGAAATTTATAGTGAATGTAGATTTGGGGCTTTTGTCTTGTACCTTTTTGCTACATGACTGACTATAATACGAAACAGAATGAAATAAGATCAAAACCAAGAGAATACAGAAAAGATCAAGGGAATACAGGCAAAGGACTCACTGGTTCCAACTGGGGGAATCAGGTAACAATTTTTAGAAGAGGTGATATTTGAGCTGAGCTTTGAAGGGTGGGTTGGATTTTGACTGGGAACATTTCAGATTAAAAGGCTGGTATAAGGCAGAGAATAGTAGACATCCATAGTAGTTTGGGAAATAAAATACACAGCCACAGAAGATTGTGGGACCACAATATATTCTCAGAGACCCATTAAAGATTTTCCCTTCGCAGTGGGCCCAAATATGAGTCAAAATATTTATGGGTTGGAAAGTGAATACAGACAAAGGATAATGAAAGCCCATCCCTGGCCCTAACCAGTTTGGCTCAGTGGACAGAGCATCAGCCTGTGGACTGAAGGGTCCCAGGTTCGATTCTGGTCAAGGGCATGTACCTTGGTTGCAGGCACATCCCCAGTGGGGGGGTGAAGAAGGCAGTTGATCAATGTTTCTCTCTCATCAATGTTTCTAACTCTCTATCCCTCTCCCTTCCTCTCTGTAAAAAAATGATTAAAAAAAAATCCCATCCCTGAATACTGAAGATTTCAGTCTTAATTGGGAGGGAATATGCATCATGAAACAAGCTGAGCAAAGTAATATTTTTAAAGAAAACTATTGACAGCAATGTAAATGTTGGATAAAGAACTGCTAGATGGAGGATAAAATGACCCACTAAGAAACTACCAAAGGTTGAGAGTGAACCAATTTATGAACTTGCTTCATACTCGGGTGCAAGGGAAATGGATCAGGACATGATTTTAGAGGTCAGGAAGAAGGAAAGGGCTGCTCTCCTCAGACTGAGGACTGATGCTGCTCTGTTGCCTGGCTGCTGGTGCCTCCTGTAAGACATATGCCCAAGTACTTTCTCTTTCTCTCATGGAAGCTCTTTTGTGGCTGCCTCGCAGACCTACCCCCACAGGCCCAAGGACCTGCACATTGAGCCATTCCCTGTCATGGGTGATACTCTTTCCAGCTTACCTTTCAGGGCAGCCTTCAGCTGCTCAGGCTTCCGTCCTGGAAGTAGACCCCACCAGCGTTCTTCTGTCAGATCTTATCCTACCTTATGCAGCGGTTAGACAGACAACTCTCTTAGGCTAGAATATGGCTTACTTCATTGATACTCATTTGATCCACCAGAACTGAGGCATTCAGGTCCTGCCAAACTCTGGAAATGAAAGCTGGCCTTTTCCTTCTACTGCCCTCTTTCCTCTTCTCTCTACTCACCTAGCAGCCATACATCACTTCCAGACTCCTCCAGGTGAGTTACATATTTAGACTCTCTGTCCTCCAAACTCCAGGGATTTGTTAGGTCCTTTCAAGGACTCATACTCCACTCTTGTATTAACCCAGGATGACTCAAGGGGCTTATGTAGATTAGGAAGTATCCAGTTGAAGAATGAGGAGCCAGCTGACTTTTCCAATGGGTATGCCCTCCCCACCAATCCATCAAAAGATTCCCTCTTGCCCTCTATCACTAGAAACTCATATTAGTAATCCCCCTAGAAGGAACTCTAATGAATCTCTAATCTTATCTTCTGTAGACGGTTAGAGGTGGCTTCTAGCACAGCTAGAAGCATCTTAGTAAGTCCTGTGATGGTGTGCCCTTTAGATGATAGACATGGCACTCGTTATCCATTGACCTCAGATCTGCGGCCTCAGTTGAAGATGCAGGAAAAGCAAAGAAGTCCCATTTAATGTCTTTTCATATTCCTAGGTGTGAATATGAATAGAAAGGTTCTCACTAGGAGCGTAGGCTATGGAGCCAGATGGCTGTGATCCATTTCAGAGTCTATCATTTTTCTCAAATGGAAAATGGGTTGTTAATTAAATGTGTTTTCTGTATTAAAATACCATGAGCATTAAAGGAATAAATAAATTTAATGAGTTTATGTATTGTTTGACCATACTAATATCTAGATGCTATTAGCTTTTTATGTTTAGCATTCTCCTGAATTCTCCCTCTTTCCCTTTCCCCCTCTGTCTCCCTCCTGCCCTCCCTTCTCCTCCTCCTCCACTTCCTCCTCCTCCTTCTTTCCACAAATTCTCCTTCTAGTGTTCTTTGCTTGTTTTCCCAATATCATATTATGCATATCACGTAGTATGATTCTGGGGAAACAGTGAAGAATATTAAGACAATTTTTCTCAAATATCTGAGTTTAAATTATACTCTCCACTTCAGTGATAATTAAAATAGATCCATTTCAGTTTGGTCAAAAGTTATAAGATGTTAATTTAAGGATGAGTTTCATCCACTGAGTCAATGAATTGGAGTTGGGTAAAGTTTCAAATATTAGGAATTAATGTATCTGGGCTTATGGCTTTCAAGGATAGACAAAAGATTACTGGGCTGGGGGTGAAGAGGCCTGGATTCAATGTATGGTTTGACAATTAACAGAGTGTGTGATTATAGATAACTCACTTTATTCCCTGGTCCTCATTTTCCACATCTGACAAAAGAAGGTGTTTGACAAGTGGATGGAAGACACTGTGGTGAAGAGTGTGATCTCTGTTCCCAGAGAAAACTGGGTCCATAGTAGCTCTGCACCTTACCAGATCTGTAATCATGAAGAAGGTATTTCACCTGCCTAAGTATCATTTCCTTATGTGCAAAAAGAGAATGTTAACAATGGTACTACCTGTCTCTTAAGTTTGTTGTAAAGATTGGAGAATTCATCTAAGTAGTTAGTCCAGAACATGACACATAATAAGCACCCCAGAATGTCATTTTAATAGTAAATAATTTACATTATTTTTGGTTTCATGATTAAGTCAAATGACCATCAATTAAGAAAACCTGTATTTGTACTGACTTCATTTCCTTGAGGATAGCCTTCTGTCATTTGCCTCCTGCTTCTTTCTACTGCTCACCTGATACATGAATGAAATACAATGATCCTTTAAGAGAGAACGGGGTCTCTTTTAAGTAAATATTCTCCTGAAAAAGTAACACATTAAAGCATATTTTTATGTCTTTCCACATGCAATTTATCAGTAAGTAATCTACCTTCCTTTTACTTTATACTGATACTACTGTATACTGATTTCTTTTATCCTGAACATAAGACACAAGTGTTTTATTTTCATGTCCATCCACTTAGCACTGATTTCAAGAAATAGTCATCAACATTTATTATCTGCCATGTGCTTGGCCCTGTTGGGTCCTTGTGATACAATGTCAGAAAGACATGATCTATGGCCTCATTAGGCTTATACTGATA